>JBBMOC010000655.1:0-12500 GCA_037975185.1 Centropyge bicolor
CTCTCTCTCTCTCTCCCTCTCTCTCTCTCTCTCTCTCTGTAGGTGGTATGAAACATTACATCATCTCAAACATGAGTCTTTTCTCTCTGCAGCATCTTTTTTTGGGGGCCAATCAGCTGCAAACAAGGTCATCAAAATACATGAATGAACTACCCCCCCCCCCCTTTCATTTTAATGAGTCCAAAAAATTCTGCTCCTTTACATTAATGAATGTTTATTATTAATGACCTCAGTCACGTGACAAGATAAAGATTTTTACTGTTATTTGTATGTTTGTAGGTTATTTTTTCACATTTTATATTTCTGCGAAAAAAGCAGCGTTTTTTGTCCCTTTATAACTAAAAACTACATTTAAATGTTTCATGTTATATTTTATTATACTTGTGGGTTTAATTTTTCTTGGAATAAAATCCGAATCACTTTTGATCTTTTTTCACTTGAATCTTATTTTTATCCTTTTTGATTTTAGCTCTTTGCGTTTTAGAAACAACCTATTTTCATCCTCAGCTCCATCTTTTTATTATTTATTATTTATCTTTATTTTTAGATTTAAAGATCTCTCCTCAGTGAAACCAGGACGCTCCCAGCACGCGCACGTGAACGGGCACGCGCGAGGCATTTTCGTTCACGCCTCTCCATCAAGCGCGCGCGCACTCATTCACCTCGCGTGCGCGCGCACACACACACACATATATACACACACATACACACACACACTGTGCTGCCTGCAGTGTATCGATGCCAGCAGCAGCGTGTTGTAGCGGACACACCCACCTCCGACACGCACGAGGACAAAAACACCCGAAAAAACATCACAGAAATTACAACAAATTCCAGGGCAATTAAAAACAATAAAACGCATTTAACTCGTTTTTAAATTAAAGCTGCACAAAAATATTTTTCATGTCACATATTTAAGAATTTCGATTATTTGCGGTTAGTTTTTTTTCTTCTTTTTGTTGCAGCTTTAAAATCATTTCGATGTTTTTCTGGCGGGGGGGTTGTTAAAAAAAAAATCCGCCGCAGCGGCTCTCAGCAACCAATCAGAGCGCAGCATTCAGGCAACAGAAGGGAAAAAAATTAACAGGATAAAAAAAAACCGAACGAAGCTTCAGTGAGATTCAAGAGAAATAAAAGAATAATTCTGACTGATGAGTCGATTTCATTCGATTCCCTCCTGTAATAATGAGTGTGTGCGTGAGTGCGTGCGCGCGTGTGTGTAATAATTCAGCAGCTTTTTGTTCAGGTTCAGATTTTCATTCTGACAAACAAAGAAAAATCAAAAACAGGAAACAAACAAACTGTTTTTATTTCTCATCCGCTGTTTTTAAATGTTCGACCTGATTCTGAGTCTGAACATCAAACCAACAGAAGCACGAGACGATCCTGCGTCTGAATAATTCACACACACACACACACACACACACACACACACGGTCCACAGCCTCGTTATGCAACAGCAGAAAACAAGCGGCTCCGTGTTTCTCCTCTTTCATCGGCTTGATTTTCTTCCAGACATTAAACGGATCCGGACGTTTCTCCTGCACTGAAACAAAGAGCGGACCCTCTTCTCCTGATGTCTGGTAGAAAACCTGAAGGAAAATCGAGCTTTTTTTTCATCGTGCACGCGCGGCGGGTGCGCGAACATGAAGCAGATAAATTAAGCTTTTTTTCTGTCTTTTCGTTCCGTGTTATTTTTTGTCAGAGGTTTCAAACAGCGCCTTCAACGAATCGAGCTGGAGTCTGAACCGAGGCCGGTTTCCAGCTCTCGTCCTCCGGTTCTCGGTCCCGGACTCGCGGGTGTGACGGAGACCCGTGCAGCCTCGTGCAGCCCCGCACACTGCGGCGCGAGGACCCGCAGGATCCTGCAGAGACCAGGACCCGGAGGAACCAGGTCTCTGCAGGATCGACGACGTGATCTCATGCGTGCTTTTATATTCTGGATCCAAACGGGCCTTTTTTTTCTTTGAGGCTTCAGGAAAAAAACACGAAACCATCAAATCTGAGCGAGAGAAAACAAAAACAGCTCAAGATGATTTTGTCAGATTAAAACGGGAAAATAAGCTCGTTTTAAAAGGTGAAAAAAATCAACAAATGTCTCCGGGTTGGGACAAGAGAGGGGGCGGGGGGGAGGGGGGGGGCATCCCCCTTGTTAACACACACACACGAACACACACACACATTCACTCAAACATGAAGTGAAGCCCCGTGAAAATGAAGCAGCAGCAAACATCTGATAATAACACAGAAAAATCTCATTATAGTATTATTACAAACGAATTTCAATTTTACACCTGAAAATAATCAGATTTTAACAATCTTTATAAATAAAAGAAACATTTATCAAAGCTGTTTTTTCTTAAATTATAATTAAGAAATAAAAGACCTTTACGTCTCAAAATCAGCTTGAATTTCAGAATAAAATTTAATTTGAATTTTTGCTTTAAAAAAAGCACAGAAGAAGAAAAAAACCCTCTCTGGTCCCGGAAACGAATTCAGTCACACAGAAACAATTAAGAGAAGCGGATCCTGAGAACTGATCCTGGGTCAGACCTCACCTATGTGTAGAGCCAGAAAGAGCGCGAGACATCTGGAGGAGCAGGTTTCTCCCATCCTCCTCTTCCTCCTCTCACCATCAGAGCTCACAGCCGCAAAGTTACAGAGCAGCTGAGCACGAGCCGCACATTCCCCGCAAAAAGAGCCGCAAAACAACAGCTACATCCAGCTCTGCTCCTCCTCTTCCTCCTCTGTGTCCTCTGTGAGCTGCTCCTCTTCTTCTTCCTCCTCCTCCTCCTCTTCTTCCTCTGTGGCTCCTGCTCGTCCTGCCTGCTTCACTCGAGTGGAGAGAACAAGAAGAGAAACAGGGGGAGAGAGAGAGAGGAGGAAAGAGAGAGAGAGAGAGAGAGACAGAGGGAGAGAGAGACAAAGAGAGGGAGGGGAGAGAGAGAGAGGAGGAGATAGAGAGAGAGGGAGGGAGAGAGGGAGAGGAGGAAAGAGACATAGAGAGAGAGAGACAGAGAGAGAGAGACAGAGAGAGAGAGACAGAGAGAGAGGAGGAGGAGGAGGAGAGAGAGAGATGGGGATTCATCTCTCTCTCTCTCTGTGTCTTTGCCTCATTATTATTATTATTATTTTCCTCTCATTCTTCTGTGTTGTGTCTTTTGCTCATTTATTTTTTTCGTTCTTTGCCTTTTTGCTTCCAGCTTGTTTCCAAAAATACTGAAGATAAAATAAATTATAACAAAATCACTAAATTGAAAAATTTTTTGGGACAGTTTTTCATCAATAATCTCATGATAAATCTGTTGATGTTGATATTTGATCATGTAAATATGTGGGATTGTTTTTCCAGCTTTCAGCTTCATTGGCCTCCATCCATCCATCCATCCACCCACCCATCCATCCATCCACCCATCCATCCATCCATCCACCCATCCATCCATCCACCCACCCATCCATCCATTCATCCATCCATCCATTCATCCATCATTCATTCTTTCATTCACCTATTCGTTCATTCATTTATAAAACCCTCAGATGCTGCTGAAAGAACAAAGGACAAACTGAGTGTGTTCAAACGTCACCTGCTGAAGAAGACTTTGTGCTTGAAAGCTCAGAGAACTTGAGGTTTTTTTTGTTTGTTTGTTTTTGTCATTTGTTGTTTTTCCAAAGTCAAGAAATAACATCAGATAAACCTGTTTACACATCAAAGTATTTATACACAGATTTACTGAGTTTGTTGTTTATTGAGTGTTTAATGTAAATGTCCACTTTATTAGGAACGCCTGTAAAATTTACAGTTGTTTGACGGTCACCGTTTTTATTTGTTTGTTTATGTAAATGTGACAACAAACCATCAGAACCATCACCTCAGTTTGATGTAACACAACAACACAAAGAACTGTGATGATAATAAACACACAGAATAAACTCAGCGTCAAAGACAGACTTGTGTTGAGATAACTTTTGTTGTGATTTGGCGCTACACAAATAAAATTGAATTGAATTGAATTGAATTGTTAGTTGTTAGCTGTTAGCTGTTAGCCGTTAGCTGTCTCTACATTCGATTTAATTTTCAAAACATGTTTTGATTTTGATTTTGACTTTGAGTTTTGATTGAAGTCATCTAGTAAAAAGATGGCGCCCCTCAGTGGCAGCCTGTCGCAGCAGCTCTGCGCTGCTCTACAATCTTTTTTTACGTCAGCTCCATTCAGTGTGCAATACTTTCTATTTAGTATTTCATATTTCATATTTAATCCAAAATGCAAGCTTTCAATTCTCATTGTATTTTAAGCCAATAATACACTGGACATATATTCCATGTTTCATATTCACATGTGCAAACTGTGTCTCATGTGAATTGCTTCTATTTTCTCAGGTAAATGTGTTAATTTTGTCTTGTTTAATTTGCTCTTCTTTACTATTGAGCAGCTTCTGTCCCCTGTGCTGCTGCACACGCTGCAGGACGAATAAAGGTTGATCTCATCTGATGCTTCAATGGGAGCTGCAGGATTTCCAAATGTGTAACTGACCTTTGACCTTTTCTGGAGAGCAAATCAGCTCAACAGGTCCTGTAATAATAATGAAGTCATAACGTGAGTGTCACCATGAAATATCAGAGACACTGTGAACGTGTGCCGACGTTCATCCTCACAAAACGAGGTCAGTTTAAAGTCCCAGCCGAGCGATTCTCAAACACTGTGAGAACATTACAGCTGCAGTAAAGGAATCTTAATGTGTCAGATGATCAGCTTGAATATTAATTATTGATTATTCTTTCAGTAAAGGAACTTTCACACAGGGAGACTGAAGATGTGCTGCTGAACGTGTTTTAATCCTGCAGGAGGGTTTTCCACAGAAACACACACACACACACACACACAAAAACACACAAACACACTCACACAGCTGAGGGAGATAAAGAATGAAAGGAGCAAAGTGGAGCTGAGAGAGGATAAGAGGTACAAATACACAGAGTGAAGTACTCAGGTACATGAAGCAGTGATTCCCCTCCAGCAGGTGATTCTGCAGTGTTCGGTTTGGAGTGACTTTTAATTATCATTATTATTATTATTCATTCAAACTATAATTCAAGCATAAATCAATCAGATTAAGATGAAGCTGCACCCGCAGCGGTGTGTTGTCATGACGCTGCGTCTCTAAACTGCTCCGAGCACTTTCTTATTGGTTAATTAGTCTGTGTAAGCCCCGCCCCTCCGCTGCAATTGGTTGGGAAAAATGATTTGACATTTGGAAGAGCCAGTCATCATCAGCGCGCGGCCTCTGAGCTTCTCAGTCGGCAGGTGTCCTGTCCAGAGACCGGAGCTTATTAAAGTACCATAACCGGTGCCGAAGCCGGCCGGTACCACCGGGTTAGCCGCTAGCTCGGTGAGCATGTTTCATCAAACAGGCTTCATTCAGCTCCGCCCTCGCTCCACCTCTTTGTCCATATTTGGATTAACCGGTTAGGTGACACCCCACAACCAAGATGGCCGTGCTACGATTGGCTTCATTTTTGCTCTTCAGGTATCTATGGGAGACGTCACAGACACTATGTCCATGTTTTATACAGCCTATGTTTAAAAGTCGGCCACATGGAGACATTAACTGCCAAATATTATTATTTGTCAATGTAAATTTCAAGGTTCATTTGGTGTTGTACATGTCAATACACAGCCTATATTTTATGAAATTATATGTTACACTGATTTATGATTTGTTTCTTGGGGACGTCTTTTTGTGTAACACGCCCTGATATGTATGTGTGCGCGCTGTCGGCAGCGCGGCCGGAAGCTGACAACTGAGAAGCAGACAAGCTGCAAGTTCATGGCTACTTTTTGTATTTGTATATTTGAATTAAGCTTCATTGCACACTGGGGACGGAGATTTGTGTTTATATTTGTACTTCAAGACTATCTAAAGTGGACTTATTTCCTCCGTCGTATGCAGCCAGTGAGGTAAGCTAGCTCGGCTAGCTAGCAAGTGTTTGTTTTATGTTTGTTGCACTTATGTTTGTGTATTGGTTTGTGTATGTATTTATTTTGTATTTATGTACTTCTTGTTCGACGGTGATAATGGCGATTTGAAAATAAATCATCTGTACGACGAACGGTTGTGCCCATATGTCCGGAGGGAGTGATAGAGACGATGACGACTAAAGTTGCACTGAGAGTGAATCAATAAATTAAAATTAAACCCAAAACAGAAAAAAAATGAACTCAAGCAAATCAAGAATGTTAATAAATAAATGTGGAAAAAACTGTAAAAATAAATAGAAGAAAAAAAGATAAAGAATAAATACAACGTAAATAAATATACACAAAAATGTTTAAAACAATCAAAATTTAAAATTTACCAAAAAAACAAGGAAATAATTAACTGTAAAAGTAAATAATAAGTACAGAGGAAATAATGTCATAAATAAGTATAAAAAACACATCAGTCACTCAATGAAAGAAAATTTTAAAAACAACTAACTATTAGAAACTAATATAAAATATTTGCTTTTACTGGGCACATTGATTCTGTCCTGTGTTTTCTTTGGGCCTTGAGACAAAAGACTTCTTCGTCCTTCAGAGGTACAATGGGACTGAAAATGTACTTAAATATATTCATTAAAATACTGCAGTAAAAGTAAAATGACTCATTTATTTAAACAAAACAAAGACACTGATGATAAAAAGGAAGCGAGTGACTGTAAGTTTAAACCAGCAACAATTTATTATTTAAAACTGAACTCCTGGTGTCTGATCATATTTTATTATTTTTTATGACAGGAAACAGTTGGATTTTCTCTCGTTTTCTGACCAGTAAATGAAAAACTTGTTGTCTGGCTGTTGATCCCAGAATCTCTCATCACTCTTGAATGGAGGGAAATCGTATCCAGGTGTCGCCCAGAGAGACAGCGAGTCCAAGTCTTTCCAGCCAGACGACACACATTCAGGGAAGAACTTCAGCAGAGATCCATCTTTATTACTGTCAGGAGAACTTAATGAACAATCTGATTTTTATACAACATCATCGTTTTCTCAATGTGAAGGACTTTTCCTTGTAGCAGATTATTTCCAGTGCTTTTTTTTTTTTTTTTGAAGTAAAGGATTTTCTTCCACCTCTGTCAAAAGGAGACAACAGGAATATTATCCACATATCAATGTGTCAGATGTCCAACATAACATCTGTTAAGTAATATCATTGTTATTATTATCATTTCAGAAAGGATTCAAAAGGAAGCTGCAGACTGAAGAGCTGAAGACGACTGAATGACGTAAGAGATCTCACACACAGCTCTCAGCATGAGGTGAGAGAGAGAGAGAGAGTCCTGCTGCAGCACTGCATCGCCTCGGGGAAACATCTGTGTTAATATGCAGGAGAGAGAGAGAGTTGGTTTGTTTCAGATTCAGCTGACATCAGCAGGAGGAGAAGAAGAGATCCCCCACATGTTGTTTCTTTTATCCTCACACACACACACACACACAGAGTAATTGGTTTCCAAGTGACTCAATTCTGAAAATATTTAACTCCTGGACAGACACAAAATGGCCAACACGTGTGTGTGTGTGTGTGTGTGTGTGTGTGTGTGTGTGTGTGTGTGTGTGTGTGTGTGTGTGTGTGTTTGACCTTGTTGTCTGACATTGAGTCTGACCTTCAAACACAATCCGTCCTTCTCTCGTCCAGTCAGACACAGATGGACTCGATGCCCCACTTATGGTTCTTTAAAAGGGACTGATGTCATCAGGGCCCCCTGCTGGTGGACTGCAGGAACTGCTGCGTCCTCCCTCCAGCTGCAGGGCAGGTCGCAGCCTCGGTGAGGCCCTGATGTGATCTCCCACAATCCTCCTTTCTCAAAGTGTAAGTCTGCATAATTAGTATTTTAAATCAATTCTGAAACAGGGAGCCAGTGTGACGAGCTGAGAGCTGGACTGATTTCATCTCCTCTTATTATCATGATTGTGCCATCAGTCATCTGATGAAGTAGCTGACTGACCGTCACCAGTTCACCGAGCTCAGGACCAGGACCACGCAGAGGGCCTCGGCGTGTCCCCGGACCGTTCTGCGTCGACGACCTCGGGGTGAACTCCTGACCCGAACCTGCGCCTGCGGCTCCTCCAGAGCAAACTGAGACTGATTCAGCAGCTCACACCAGCTTCAGTCACCGTCCTGTGGCTTCTCGTCTTCATCCTGGGCTCAGATTAAACAGCAGCCCGGTCCTCTCGCAGCCTCCTGTCTCCAAATGTGTCTCTTTACTTCAGCATTGCATCATGTTTGAGTATTTTTCACCGCTGAGGTTATTAAAGCCTGTAAATCTCGGCTGATATTGCAGCGCTCAGGAGTTTCCCTCCGAGGTTCCCACTGTGTTTCTGTTTGTTGCTGTAAACTCATCTCACTCTGCCGTGAAAGCTTTGATTTGAATTTGGGAGCGTCTGCACTGATCCTGCTGGGAGGCGGCGTAATGAGGACGCACCATCCATAAAACATCACAAGTATCGATTTTCAGGGGAGAAGTCGATGGTGTCGACCAAATAAATGTCTCTTTTAGCTCGATGAGGAGAAGAACTGAGGAAGAACAGGTGACGTCACAGCAGCAGCAAATTCTTCAATGAGGCTCTGTGTGTGTGTGTGTGTGTGTGTGTGTGTGTGTGTGTGGCTGCAGCATCATTTATCAGCACTGACTCCATTTGTTTTCTCAGTCAGTGGCGCCATCTGGTGTTAGAATCATGTGACAGCAGTTGTGAGAGACGACAGCAGCCCACCTGCAGTTTTACCTTTGGTTTCTGGCTGAGCTGGAAAGTGACTAAGTACTCAAATACTACAGGTAAATACAATGTTGAGGTACTTGTACTTTACTTGAACATTTCTATTTTCAGCTACTTTTACTTACCGTTATTATTATTTTTACTGATCACCAGGAGAACTCACACCCGGCAGTACATGAAGTCATATATATACTTTACATTATATAGATATAAATTCCCAAGAATCAGTTCCTTCTTTTTCCAACATTAAAGTGATGAACACATGAATGCATCCATAATCCTCTAATAGAACCCGTACTATTCTGAAACAGGCCGTTCTGCCTCCAACAGGAAACTTGCAGCACCGTTGACAGCGATGGCTCCAGAAAAGTGAGTGAGTTTGATTTTTTAAAAGTTAGTTTCATGCACAATCACATTTGTCCTTTGACCTTGTCATTGCTGCAGAATGGTTCAGATAAACCATGTCAGGAGAGAAATGAGACTTGTGTAAGTCACCTGCCCTTGTTTGTTGCCTCCTGACGCTGATTTGAAAAGCTTCCACTGAAAAGGCAGAACTTCAGAACAGACTCGCTGTCGGTCGACTCCGTCGTCGTCTCTCGGCTCTGCTTCGTCTTTTATTTATCAATTAGCCGCGGCTGTGTGTTCAGGAGGCTTGGCTAATCCCTGCAGGATAATTACAGGCCTGCCTCGGAACAAAGCGCCTGTTGAGGCTGTAATTGGTTTGCGGTCTGGCGGCGGCGGTGACTCACTGCTGGGTATTGACTCGTCCTCCCGTGGCGCCGTTGAGCAGTTTGTTCTGCTGCTCTGAGCCGCTCGGCTCATTTCTGGACCAAACCTCCGAGGACGTCTCTCAAGTTTAGACAAAAGGAGAAGAACTCAATATCAGGACTTCTGGTGCAGAAAATAACTCCAGTTTCTTCGCTTGCTTTCCTTGTGCGTCTCCTTCCAGGCACGGGATTCTGCTGGCTTTGACCTTTGACCTTCATCTCTTTGCTGCTTCTTATGTTGGTGATTGTTTGTGTGAGGTTTCTCTCCTGCTGCTCCAACGTATAAACCTCAGATTCTTCTTTGGTTTCAAAGCTCATCACAACAAACAACATGTCCTCACTTCCCTCCACTACTTTCTGTCCACGAGCAGCTAGATTCCGTTTGATTCGTCCAGACTTTCCGGGACTCACGGTCGAAGCACCACATTGAATCCTGCCTGGACTGTCGTCCGTCTGGATGGCCGTGTTGGCGGCTCTGTGAGGCTGAGCTGAGGCGCAGCGCCGCCTCCAGCTGAATGCTAACATCAGCATGCTAACACGGTCACACACACAGCTTTCATAGTGACCATGTTCACCATCATGAAAACATCTTTTAATTATTAAAGACACAAAGAGTGTGTGGTCATAAACCAGTCCAGGACAAGCTGCAGGGTCGCCCTGATGATGGTGGATTCTCACTGCAGCTCAAATGAACTTTTCACAAACGTGAACATTTTATTGATGATGACTCAGATTGAAAGTTGCCCGAGCATCATGTCGGCTTGTTTTGTGGCAAAGGAGCAGTGCGACCTCTCGCTTCCTCCTCTGCCCTCAGGACGAGTTGACCTGCTCTGCTCAGCATTGGACAGAGTTCATGTTTATTTCTGTCTGTCCCGTCTTTCCTGCTCTGTCCTCTCAGATTTGTCCATCGTCCCCCTCAGTGTCCTCTCTCTCATCCTTGTCTTTCTTCTCCACCTTTCTGTCTGTCCTACCTTTTTTCTTTGTTATTCTGTCTTTTTATTTACTCTCTTATTATTCTATTCAGCCTGGTTCATTTTCATCTCCTTCACCATCACGTCCTTCTTTTTCTGTCCTCTCGTGTCCTGTGTAGTTCGGGGACAGAAGAGAGGTGACTCAGGGACGACACCGCTGATCTGGATGCAGGGACTCTGAGATTACCTGGACACTTTCTTCATTTCTCTTGTCCTCTCCTTTCCTCTGACCTCATGTCTTTCTTCTTGTCTGTCCTGTCCATTTTTCTGTCCCGCTGTTTTCTCTGTTTCCCATCGTGTCATGCACAGTGAGAGACGTGAGCAGATCTGCTGACAGACCATAATAACCCTCAGTCAGTCCTGATGAGTCAGACAGATTAAAGCCAGTCGGAGGTGAGAGACAGCGACTTGTCCTCTGGGGGACGAATCAGCCTGAAACTGAAGACTTTGGTTTGAACATAACTGGCTGTCAGCCCAGAGAGGCAAGAAACAAACACCTGCTGTATTTCGTCGTGTCGTCTGGTGACGGATCAGATGTCACATTAGTTTTATAGAAGAAAACTTTTGCTGCTGCTTGATGGTTGTTCACAGGCCAGAATAACTGTGCATTAATGACTGTCAGCTCTTCGCTCTCTCTTCGCTTCTGCTCTGCTCTATTGCTGTTGTATTTCAGCTGTCAGTCAACAAACAGGAAGTGGATCACCGGTCACCTGACCAATCAGCAGCAGAGTCAGGACGACCTCACAGCCTGACGGTCGAGGTCAGAGGAAGGAAGGAGGAAACCGCTTCCAACGCAACAAGCGAGAAAGAGAAGGACAGATTCTGACGAAACATCTCGACGCTCAACAGGAGAACAGAATGTAAATCAGGTTCTTTCCAGCTGCTTCATGTTTGACGTCCAGAAATCAGACTCAAACATTTTCACTCAGATGAGTTTGAATATTTGTCCCTTTTTTAAAAACACGTACAGAACACGAGAACAGCCTGAGCTCCACCTCAAGGTTCCATGGTCAGAGATCCAGAGAGTCAAACCTGCAGCCGCTCGTGTCATTAACCTTCCAACATTCACTAAAAGACAAATGTATTTGGAAAAAATCTAAAGTGCACGACCGCAGCAAAGAACGGCTCTGCATCAACCACTGAGTCTTTCCACAATGAACCTTTCAGACCCGACCATGATCTGTCACCTGTTACCAGTGAACCTGTGGAAGGATCCACAACTCTCAGTCTTTGTTTGAAACGTGTTGCTGCATCAGATTCAGAATCAGCAGAAATTCACAGAAATCAGTGAAGCTGACGATCAAACATGAAACATATTGACTTTGTTCTGTTTTCAGTTGATTATAGTCAACAAGAATTAGACGATTTTCACATTCTGCTTTTTTCTGTTTTACACTGTTCCAACTTTCTGGAATCAGGGTTGTAGCATAAATGTGTAAAATGCAGTACTCTACAGTATAATATGAAGAGTGTATTCGTAGTTCGTAGTACTTTATGTACTGCTGCTAATCCATAGAAATGCATCATAAATTATTACTTGACACTTTGTATTAATGATCTGACAAAGTAAGGAGCAACTCAAGTTGTCAAAATAAATGTGGTGGAGTAAAAGTACAGTATATGTACAAGTAATGTCAGTGCCTCAGTACAGTACTTGAGTAAATGTACTTTGTTTACTTTTATTTTGACCTCAGTGAACCAGCTCTGGTTGATCAGGTCAAGGTCACCAGCACACACACTTCCCTGTTTCGATGGTGTGTGTGTGTGTGTGTGTGTGTGTGTGTGTGTGTGTGTGTAAAAAGGGGAAGCAATGTCTGTATATAAACTCATGCTGAAGCCGATCAGATCATAATCTGATTTGATCATCAGAGACTCGACAACCTCTCCTTCATCTGAGCGGTGAGACACACACACACACACACACACTTATTACTGCTTGTTATTGCTGAACATTTCTTCCGAACACATCTTCTATTCAGTGATTATTCAGTGATTTTCACATCATTTAA
>JBBMOC010000655.1:20000-24321 GCA_037975185.1 Centropyge bicolor
CGGCTGGATGGACCTCGGCCCATCCTGGCCGTGTTGGACTGCCGCAACCTCCATCAGGTAAATTCCCGTCCCTGTGTCACATGAGGACTTCCAGCTGTTGTTCTCCAGATGCTTTCTGTCAGTTCACAGTGAAACATCGGACAGTTATTATCATAGTTATCATCAAGTTTGGCTCAGACTTTCATAACTCGGCTCCTCCTGGATTCAAACTTAAACATTCTAGCTAAGGTGTTAAACTTTACGCAGTGACATCACACAGTTTTTGAATGTTAAGATCGGGCTGGTTTGATAAATGTCACATGTTAAAAATCAACGCAGAAAACATGTTTAAATATTTACCATGAAGTTTAATTTGCTAACTGTCACTGCCAGACTTTCACTGAAGTCACGTGTGTTGATGTTGTGTTTGTGCAGGTGTTTGGAATGATTGATGTCAACATCATGCCCTGAGATGATTGGTTCACAGAGGTGTGGCCCCGCCCCTTGCAGTTGCAGCCAATCACAGAATGGGCGGAGCCAACAAACCCTACACATCTGGCTTTCTGATGATTTGTTTTCTTCTTTCTTTTCAATTTACAAAAGTGCAGGAAAATCAGAGTCGGAATATTTTGATCCACATATGAGGCAAGTTTTCAGGGAGAGTTTAGTGAGGAAACTCAGGGGTCAAAGGTTGATACTGCTGATTCTTTCTGAAAACACCTGGCATGTTCTCTCTGACAAATGATTCTAGTTACTCTTGTTAATGAGTCTCAGATTTAAATTCAGGTTAAACTTTGGCTGTAATCATGCAAATGTGACCAAATGTCGGGCATGTCCACATACTTTTGGCCACATACAGTACAACTGAATCAAGGCTAAAACCTAAAAGAAAATCAGTGCAGGAATCTTCAGTGTATGCAGCAAGACAAAACAGAACCAGTTTAACGAGTTTTAAAAGCTTTTCATTTAACTATAATTAAACTCTACTTGTTTTTGATTGAACACAATTAATCAAACAAAACCTTTACAGACTTTTGTTGGGGGGGGGGGGGGGGGGTTCAGGTAAAAACTTTTCTCTCAAACTGAATCTAATTAGAAAAAGGTGTTTTCTCAGGCAGTTTAACCTGTAAACTCAGACAAACCTTTTCACAATAAAATGAGATTTGAAAACTAAGCAGGAGCAGGAAACAGTGAGTTGGATCAGTGGGAGTGAGTCTGGCAGCAGCTGTCCTCCGTCACACGCCCGCCCTGACAGGATGAGTCACTCAATCCATCACAACGTCTTTCAACGATCAGCAGCGGCTGACGGCGGCGAGACCTGCAGCCTCCGTCCAGTCTGATCAACCACTTTCACTTTGGTCCCTCTCCATCTTTGCTTTGTGCCTCTCTGAATGTGGGCCTTTCTGCTGACAATAAAAGCATATGCAAAAGCACTGACGGCGTCACAGAACATTATTGTCAAATTCGTCATGATCGCTGATGGTGAAACACTGACGGCTCCGCTGAGATTCACTGTTCACTCATCCAGCAGAATCCTCTCAATGTCTGATTCTAATGATTAAACATGTTTTTAATATGAGTCTCAGCAGAGCAGGAAGGACTCAGGGACAAGAGTCTAAAAATACTCCATTACAAGTAAAGGTCCTGAATTCAAAAGGTTCAGAGTTAAATTGGTGTGAAATATTATATTATTCTGTTTTGACCATTAATGAATAGAATGAAAGGATTTTTAAGGTGCAGTTCATTGAAAGACTTTCTACACAGCTGGGTACAGTAGCAGAATATAGAGGCAAGAAAGTACTAAAGTAAACTTAGACTTAGACTTTCTTTATTGTCATTTCTTTATTGTACCCAGCTGTGTAGAAAGTCTTTCAATGAACTGCTCCTTAAAAATCCTTTCATTCTATTCATTAATGGTCAAAACAGAATAATATAATATTTCACACCAATTTAGTCTGTCCAAACTAAACTTATTATAAAAACTTACGATACTTGAGTAAATGAGTAAAGGATCTGAGTACTTCTTCCATCACTGCCACAGTGTACAAATACATGTAATCATTCTGCGTTCAGAATTTCCATAAGCTTTAACTAAAGATATCAAACACATTTAATGAAATAAAAACTAGAATATTTTCCTCTGAGTAGAAGTGTAAAGTAGCCAAAATGGTATTAGTGCCTCAACAGTGTACTTCAGCGCAGTACTTGAGTAACTATTTAACTCTGGCCCTGGTTCCTGCTGGTCATGTGATATAATAACCATCCAGTCTCTGCACCGTGTGTCTGAATGGAGCTGCAGTTACACAGTGTCACCAGTGGAGGGAGCATCTGCTCCTTCAGTCTTTGACCCTGCAGATCTGATCTTCACAGCAACAAACGGCCTGCTGGTTTCAATCTGAATTATTATTTGAGGTTTTCAAATTCACTTATTTTTACTGAAAACTTAAATATATATTTTTGCATTTTAATCAGATATTATTCAAGTTTGTTTTTCTGACAATGTTTTTGTGAAAATAACAAGATAAATATTTTGTTTTCAAATTAAGGTAGAACATGACAAATGCTAATAATAATAAACAGAAGAATCTGTACTTTAGAGTTTTAAAGTACAGTTAATAACAAATGCTTTTCTAGTTGTTTTTTTAAATTAAATCTTCTGAGGTTCAAGCTCCAGGATTGATGACAGTTTATTATTGATATCATTTATTATATATAGTATTTATTGTTAGTATTCCATTAATTAAGAATGTCATATAATAGATATAATTTCTGTCTGTAGGTCATAACAATTCTCCTTAGATAACTTCTTGTCAAACAAGCAGAGGTCAGAGGTCACAGTACCGTGATGGTCGCCATGTACAAAACTCAAAGATGAAGTGACATTGCTGTGTGTGTCAACAAGCCCCACCCCCAACAGCCACAGGTGGGTCATCGTCATGGTAACTGTATCTCATGTATCAGCATCACAGAACTGGTCTGTCCAGATAGCACATCAGTCTGACACACACACCCTCAGCTCGACCCACATTTACATTTTCAGATCTGCAGCGACCCCTAGTGGCCGTAGTAAAGCAAAGCAGACTTTGCAGCCTTCCCAGTTGTGCAGCTCAGAATGCAAAGCTCATCCTGATGATGGCGCTCAAGAAGAGGTCACAGGATCATTGAAAGGCGCTTCCGTTTTGGAAGGAGAAAATCCACCAGTCGCTTCATTTCTCGTGTCGTTTGATTTCGTGACAGTTCGCAGTCGATCAGACTCATCAGGATCCCGTAATGATGGACCCTCTGATCAGTCATGCAGTGTGCAAAACTCACTGACTTCAGGATCTGCAGTGAAACAGGAAGTCGCTCAGTGGAAGTCCAGAGCTCTGACGGCTTTCAGAGGCCGAGGACACAACCTGTTGACAGATTTCACTCTTAATGAGGCGTTGAAGTGCTTTGACCTTCCTGCGTTATAATAGTGGCGTTACCGACTTGTAAATAACGTCCACTGAGTGTGATGTCATCGCCAAGTGAACCCAGATGTGACGACCCCGGTGTCACTGTCACCAGCTGTGATCATACAACCAGCAGTCTTTGGTGTGAACACGTGCGAACCACAGACCCCTCTGACGTCCCCCTTCTCTCCCGTGTGACATGAACGCACCACTGTGTCATGTGACATGGGAAACTACAAACATGGCCGACAAAGCATCACTTCCTGCTTCCTCCCTGATTGTCAGTCATTGCTCTTGAGCAATGTCCTTTGCAACGTGTCTCCACCCACAGAGGGCACAGAACACCTCCAGCACTCCTCAGAGCAGCCACAGTTCTGCTCTCACACATTTTAACCTCTGCAGTCTGAAAGTGTTGAAGTGGAAATCAGTGGCAGCAGCAGAGCAGCTGTGGACTGAACTTCAGATTCCAGCCGTCGCTCTGTGTCTGAGCAGCCAGGCCTCAGGCTGCAGGCAAACAACTGTTACCTACAAATCATCCGTCACTATTGGAAACCGGTTTTTCTCCCCGTCCCTCCCTCCTCCTCCTCCTCCTGTTCTCCCCCACTCCGCCATCCTCGCTCCTCTTCAGAGCTCAGGAGCAGACTCCCGGCTGCAGGAGCAGACTCCCGGCTGCAGGAGCAGACTCCCGGCTGCAGCCGAGGTGCAGAGCAGAAGAACGTGTGTGTGAGAGACAGTGAGGCCGAGCAGCATGTGCTCGTCATCCCCCCACACTGCCGACAGGTGCTGGCTTCATGTGACTGCCTGCCTGCCTGCCTGTCCGGACAGCGCTCCAATGGAGGAGGAGGAGGAGGAGGAGGAGGAGTGTGTAAAGTTTCATCAACAACAACTGTGTCAACTCTCAGTGGCTC
>JBBMOC010000656.1:0-24287 GCA_037975185.1 Centropyge bicolor
ACACACACACACACACACACACACACACACACACACACACTGCGGACATCGCCCTCATATATAGGCAGCGTCAGCAGAAAAGATGAGGAGGATGCCGAGAGAGACACATGTAGCTTCCACTAAGATCAGCCGCCACAGACATGCTGTTAGCAGGCAGAGTGTTGAGCTTGACTTTTCTGAATCCACCTCCCTTCATCTGTTGGAGTCGGGTTGAGTTGGTGTGTTGAGACCCTTTGCCGACCCCGAGCTGTTCTGTCCTGTCAACCAAACATCAGAGAACTGTCTTGAAGGAGACAGCCTGGACAAAGAAGAACTTCTGAATTCTTGGGGGGAAAAAAAAAGCTGAGGCGAGTTGTCGACTTTATGCAACTTGCAAGAGATGCAAGATAAATCAGCAAATACATTTAGAGCAAACCTTTAGGTAACGCCTGTGTTGGAGTCACGTGATCCTGAATTGACGCTGCTCTGCCTTTGTTGTCTGACGCAGACAGCGACACCAGGTTGGACTGAGCCAGGTCTCGGATGACCCCAGCTGTTCTGTACAGCCTATACATTCACGCCGGGCCCCAGAATACCTCTCATGCTTGTCAACAAGCTCTATAGTTTCGGGGAAAGGTAATACCATAATGTCCTTCTGGAGGAAGGGAGTGTCAGGTGCGGCCAGAGTAATGGAGGAAGGGCTGGAGGTGCAGGTAACCCAGGTTAGACTGGGTGTAAAGGGGATCCGATAAGGCGTTCCCCAGACCCTGCAGTCTCCCAGTCTCCTCCATGAGAGAATAATAAGCAGCTGTAACCCTGAGACACTCCCAGGCCTGTGTCCTCAGCTACAAAAACCTTCAGCGGGCGTCTTATCGGCTTCTAAGGATATCACGTAAGACAATACATGTGAGAAGTGCAGGGGGAACAATGGGAGGAAAGTGCAGCGTGATATGAGGGGGACTAATGTCAGCGGCTATTGTTGAGGCCTTTGTCACCGTCAAGTACACCGGGAACTCACAGCTCACTGAACCCCTTTCATTCAAGGATCTTGCTCTGGGATGTGATGAAACTCTACAACATGTGCTGTCCCTCTTGCTTTCTGTCCAGAGAGAAGTGGTGTGTTAGTTAGTAGCTAACTAACAGGTTGTTGTACGAACTGCTCGGGCCGGGAATAAACGTTTTTTCATGGAGCTTCTGTGTAATCATGTGCAAATGAAGGTAAATAATTTGTTTTGTTTCTAAGTTTTAATCATTTTCATTTTTCTCTTTTTTTCAGGTAAATGAGTTCAACTGAGGAGAGGGAGCCGGAATTCAAGACAGGAGCTTCAAGATGTCGACTCACCGGAGTTTCAAATGACTCTCTAAAACACTTGGACCTTCACTGCACTCTTTTGTTTCTGTATCTCTGTCATCAGCTTTTATAAGACTGTTGACCAAGCTGACAAATACTGCGACCTTGCACTAATGTACCAATTTATTTTATTGTGATTTTTTTTCCACTGTGGGAGAAAATATGATAAAAATATTCTACAAACTTTTATTTATTTCATGTAATTGATTGAGACTAACAAGTATATTTTTTGACAGCTAAATAAAGGAGTTTTTTTCCCCTTTAAGTGATGTTTCAGTTGAGTTATTTCCTCCTTTCTGTGTAGTGCTTTGGCACTCCAGGTAAAGAACAATGTGCTTGACATAATTGGGTCCTATTTGGTTATGAAAAGAGCATGCGTGCTGATAAAAGCTGGCAGGGTGATCAAAGCGAGGCACGTCCTGATCAAAATCGTACACCTGACACAGTTGTAGTTTATCCAGACAGACTTACGAAATGTGGGGAAACAGATTTCAGACAGTGCCGAGAAGCCTCCCTGTTTAAAGCCGGCTCCATTTCATATTGCGTGCTGTCAAATCAAATGTTCCCCTATGTGCAAAATATGAAACAACAATTAAAAACTAGCATGATTCTGTGCCTCTTTTCCAAACCTACTTCTGTTGCCTCTCCGTCTCCGTCAGCTTTAGAGAACAATCTGACTTTTGTCACCTTGTCAAAGTTTCCCTAAAATTCTCCTCACACTACAACAAGAAGGCAGGATCCGTAAAACCTATGACAAATTGTTTCTTATGGGAAAGAAGCCTAATTTTTCTCCCTTTTCTATCTTTCATTACTCCCCCATTCATCTTCATGTGCCTCTCCATTTTCCCTTCTCCTTCCTAATCATATTAATTCTCTCTGTCCCTCCCTGCTTAACATTCATTCTCACTATTTTTCTCACGCTTACCCCATCTTCATTTCCTTTACCAGCATCACTCTTCCCCTCTTTCCTACAACCGTCTTTCAGGCTCCCCTCGTCTTTCCCCCGCCCTCAACCATTCTCTTCCTACCTTTCTCTCCCTCGCCCTCTCTCTCTCTCTCTCTCTCCCCCTTGTCTTTCTCTCCCTCTCAGATGTCAGATCACAGTCTAGTCTTCCGCTTGCCCTGTCATCACATTTTTCACACAACCCCATCCCTTAATTGGGTCTGTATCATCATATCATATCATGTAGAATATCTGATCACAGCGAGAGATGAAAGATGGCCTCCACCTATCCCCTCGCAGACAGACAGACAGACTCGCACAAACACACTCGTCAGTGGTCGTATGGGACAGGAATCCGAGCTGATGGCTGTGTCTGTGTACATTTTTACACCTCATGTTTGCACCAAGTTGTCGATGTGATTGTTGCAGCCTGACAGGTGAGATGGTGTGTATTCCGAGAGTGTCCGCTGATGTTTGTATCAACTGCTAGTGGCTTTTGTGACGAGACAAAGGATGCCCTGGAGCCAGCGGTGTCACATCTACAGGTAACTAGTAAAATAAAGGAAAACATCAACAAAAAGTGTCTCGGGAGTGTTAAAATAGCTCCAGCATGTCTTGGCATCAACTTGAAAGATGCAACACGAAATCTTGTGCAAGAAATCCAGTCGCTCCTGCTGCTGGCTGCAAGTGCTTCACTTCAAAAATATACTGTAACAATTAGCCATATATTGAAATACACTGTCATGGGTTTCTAGTTTTTTTTTTATTATGTTCTCCGATGGCTACTTCCATCCAAAAGAATTTGACAGTTTACAAGCGTGTGGTGTAAGTATTTCTTCCAGGTATTTCAGGATTGCCACACAGTTGCTTAGCCTTAATATCTTATTTCTAAAGTCTCAAATTTCAAACAAATCTAATTTCTGTTGTGTTGACAAAGTTGCATTAGCATTTTCATCATTCCCATCTTAGTGATCATGTAATTTTGGGCAGTCATGAAATGTCTATGAAAGGCCGAATATGTTATTGAATACTGAACTGATGCAGAAACAGTTCATACACATTGCTTCTTGTACAGCAGTTTGTAGGTGTGGTCACGTGAATAATGTCAAAATGTCACCTATAGAAATACTTCACCATAATGAAAGTGGTCACACGGCTTATGTAATGTAGTAGAGCAGTGGTTTTCAGAGTTGTGAGCAGTTAAACCAAAGAGTGATTGGTTCATTTAAATCCTTTTTTGCAGGCCTTAAGATGTAAAACTCTCCACTATGTCACCACTCAGATTTATGTCGCTACTCCTTAAGGGGCTGGGAACCACTACAGTATAAAGTGGACTCTCATATAATTTTACATATCTGGTGTTCATATAATCTAGTTTTACCAGTGGAACGTGCACAGATGTTAATGGAGAAACAGTGGTAAAAAAGTGTAAATACTGTGTCACTATGTGGGTCTTGAAAAAGGTCAAATCTTAAATTAGAATCTGCTCATATTGTGTGCAAGTGTAGTTAATTTAGTAGGACTTACTACTTCCATTTTAACATTAAAAGTAGAATGACATCATCTTGTCACAATCTCAGTCTCAGCCTCCGTCTCACTTCCAGCCTGCCACATTCCTGCTGCAGCCTAATCAGCTCAACCCACCTCACCTGCGCCCCTGCTCACACCTGCACCTCATCTGCTGCAGTCAGGCCTCCTACTTAAACCCCAGCTCCACACCATAGACTGTATAAAATATGGACATAGTGTCCGTGACGTCACCCATAGGTTTCTGAAGAGCAAAAATGAAGCAAATCATAGTGCGTAGCCATCTTGGCAGCCTACCTCCGGTTACTCCAAATATGGACAAAGAGGTGGAGCGAGGGCGGAGCTGAGGCGGGGCGAATGAACGCTATTGGCTGAAAAAAGCCGCTTTATTCGAAATAATCAAACTAGCTACGGCTAACCAGCTAGGTTAAATGCTAAATATCGTTGCTAGCCGGCTAACCCCACGACGATCTCTTTCCCAAACTCAGTGACTAGAATTAGCCGGGGTGTCGCCCTTTAGACCGTCAGTTCATAGCTGTCAGTCAAAGTGGCGCCACTTAGATATATAAAAAAATTATAAAAAAATTTGCCCCCCCCAGAGTTGTCATGGAGTAGAACAACAGCTTATGAGACTAGAGCCATGTTTTGAACCAGGCTGTAAATATGTTTTTTTCTGTCGTAAAGTCGGACATTTTAACATGGGGCTCAGATCGGCTCAGATGTAATTGACTCACTTCTGCAGCCTGCTCTAGCGGTTATTCGAGGAACTGCAGCTTTTTTGCACTTCCGCATTGGCTTCATTTTTCAGTGCCGGAGGTTGCCGCTTGCTCCACACACAGTCAGTGTCAGACTGTCTTCGGCTTCATGCAGAGAACTCCAGACCTGTCTCCAGCATTGATCACCCGTTGCCGACAAGTTTCGTGCCTGATTCTGCCTTTTACGCCTGACCCTCGGCTTGACTGCAAGGTATCAACTAGCTTCTGTTCTTCACTCACCCGTTTGCCTGAGTCCCGGCTGTTGATCCTGCCTTCCGTCTCTGACGCCGAGTTTTCGCCTGGGAGTCCTGACCAGTGGTGGCAGCCTGGTTTCTGGCCTTCCGGTGCATCTCCGTGTCACCCAGCATGGTGTGAGTCCAGTTCGGGGTTTCCTTTTTTTTCTGTGCTCAAATGCTTCTTTCACTGTATTTCCACACAACGGTGAACTGGTGAAATTGTGGACGAACAATCTTTCCATAAAAGCACAGGACAACATTGCAAAGCCACTGTTTTCATTGTGTCATATTTTTCCTTTATACTACTCTTCTCACATGCTACTCAACATGTGCAGTGTTATAATGTGCAGCATATGCTGGTTAACACAGGTTTGAATCAGGACACATTACAGGTGACAGGCCTGTTTTCTGTAGATCTTGCAAGTTCAAACATTCACATATCACAAGCTTTTAATAAAGATTATTTAGACCGAGCTTACATCATGATTAATTCATGTTACTGTAATTTTACTATTTTGGGATTTATAAGCAGCTAGAGTTTAAGATCACAGTTTAATCTTAATCAGAGCCCAAAATAAGTTGAAAGCCTCTTCTCTTTTCTCCTGACGTGACAAGAATACTAACATGTTTTAATGAGCCTGGGTTGCAGCATGGGAATAAAACACTCATTAAGATCCGGGGTGAAAGACATGCAAACCCATTAACAGGGTGTTACACATACTGTATGACTTTGTATCTTGAGGAATACTTCATCAATAACGTGGCTTTATCCATGAAAGAAAATGTTCACCACAGATCATATTGTATTACACTGGCTGGTGGATGAATGCGACGTGAAATCCAATAGAGACAGATTCAAACATGTGAAGACATGGATCACAGTTTAAATAGGTCTTCCTGGAATCATAATGCAGCTGTCTACATCTTTCAGTACAATTGAATTGAGCCAAAAGCATTTGGGAACCACAAAGATCTCAGATGGCACTTACTTAAGATTGATCTCCTGAAGGCAGTAAAAAATAAATGCAAGAATTCCACTATTGACGCAGAGCTCTGAAAAAAAAGGCCCTTTTTTTATATTAAGGTGTTATTTTGGCCCGGGAACATGACCTTGGTAGCTGCTGGCGAGGAAAAGTAAAGAATAAAACTTCTAAACTCCATTATGTGATAGAACTTTTTTGCTCCTTTCTTTGTCTCCCTCCTCTTTTTTTTCCACTAGACGGCACAGTATTTCACTTTTATCTACAGATAGCAGGACTTTGTGTTATCTTATTTTGTTTGGGAGAAGATTCACAAGTACTATCCGCCCATGATCCCAACAGACGACAAGATACAGAACTCCAAGTCTGGAAACTTCACAGCGAGAAAAATGAGGTCTTACTGAAACTACCTTTGGTGTGTGTTTAACTCTCTGGTTATTCCCCTGGAAGATCTGGAAACCAAAGAAGCTGCTGGCTGCATAGCGTTACAGTGCTGTGAGATGCAATATGAGGATGTGTGTAGGTTTTAAAAAGCAGCTTGTTTGAGATCACACCTGAAATCTGGCGCTGGAAGCTGGAGTTTGATTGGATTAGTCAAGGTCGGTGGGGGTTAGAGGGACTTTATTGGAGAAGCAGAAGTTTTAAAATGACAATCTAGTCACAAATTAACTGGGTTTGATCAACTTTTCAGCCCGTATCTGAGTCTTCAACCAAAATAATTCTGTAAATCAGTGGTTCTCCACATTTTTTTTTTCAGACGAACTCAAGCCCCCCTTTCATTGACACCACCCATCATGTTCCAGAAGTGCTCATTCAAATGAGAATGTTATTAACTATATAAAAGTGGATATTGTTCAAATATGTTTTCATACAATTGAACTGTTGATGTTTGGATCAATTTGGTTTAACTTGCATTCATATCGTGACAAGTCAGAGTGGAAGAGACTGGAAAGTGGAGCCACTCATCCATCTTTTAGTTCATTATTTCAACTGTTTTTCAACTATTTATGCAATGCTATTTATTTCAACTGATTATCCAGTTTTAACCATGTGTCCATTAGTTGTACTTAACCCGCTCAGACTTCTCTGCCCAACAGACAGAGTTCAGATGTCACAGCAGACTCGATATGCGGATTTTGTTTTTTTGGAGTTTCTATTTTTTCAGTCGAGCTACTCCACAAACTTTCCAAGTACCCACAGGCGACTGCAGAAATAACCCCTGGGTACACATGGTTGTAGGTATCTCATTGGAACATGTGACTCATCCCTGCGGTGTCTCTGTTTCTGGTGAACGCTGGTGATCTGACGTCCTCTCCTCTTGTCATGGAATCACAACGGCCTCCTATCACACGCTGCCGTGACACGCTGAGGCTGCCTCACCGGAGCTGGACAAGGACAGGAGACATCGCCTGTAACGCGTTGTGTGCCGATGTATGTTTGTTTGCGTGTGTGCGTGCACATGCGTGTGAACGTGTGCGCCTTCCTCTTTGTGCTCAGTGGAGAGTGATTGATTTTGAAGTGCAGAATCTTGACAGAGTGTTGGGCTATCCCAGGAGGCACGAGACCACAGGGCCGAAACAGACGAGCAGCCTTCACTCTCTTCTTTCTTCTCTCTCTCTCTCCGTTCTCCCACCTCTGTCCTCTCTCATTCCCCGCATCCATCCCCCCTTTCAATCTAACCCCTTTTCCTCCCTGCTCGTTCTCTCCCCACCTCTCTGATGGGTTTATTGATATGTAACATTGATATTTATTGCTGGCTAAAATGAGCCGCCGTCTTGCAGGTGGTGGGTGGGGATTCCTGATGTGGGTCAATAAGAGACAGACATGCCTGGTGATTTGCTATGAGGGAATTCACAGCTGCTGTGGCTTATGCTGCTGAGATATAGGCCGTGTCAAACTCTCATCCATAGGAAGAAAAAAACAACAGAGATGTGAAATGGAAAGGTCTCTCGGAACATTGCAGATTTTCAATATTGTTTAAATAGAATAGTGTATTGGCGCTCTCTACAATCCATTCACTCACCTATCACTTACTGCCCACTGCTATGTGTATTTACTGTATATAGGTACCTTACATGGAGGGGACGTGAGGAAATAAAGAGGTTCTATTACATGTGCAATAGCAAATGAATCCATATGTGCTCCTTCTGCCTTTATGTCATATATTTGTGGCAGCCTGAAAACTATATCATAAGTGAAAATGTGGAATTCCATTTACACTTATGAAGCCGTCATGGCTACAAAATACCAATTAATTACTTTTTTGAACCAAATGTTCCTGTGCACTGATCTTTAAATTACACTGATGATTGACTATATATTTCCCATATAAAAAGAAAATAACCGTGGAAGCAGCACCCAGGAGAGCCCCGTTAGATCCGACTGAACCAACTCAATAAAGCTGTGCAAACTTCAGATTTGGATTCTTGAATTGCACTGCGTAGTGTCTTCAACCTGCTGGTTGTCACAAGGACTAAGGGTAACAAAACAGAGGCAGTGTTCCTCTCTGCTCCGCCATTAGCGATGTCGTGTCACCCACTCCTGGGGCTGCGGCTTTGTTTTCCCATCATGCCCTCGCTGCCTGCTGGTTGGTTTAAACAAGCTGTATTCTTCTTCAGCCTTTCAATTATACCATGCCCCGCAGCAGCACCCTGCACCCTCCACATACACCGAGACGGGAGCTGAGAGAGTAGGAGGGATTGATTTGAATTTGGCGTTTAATGGCTGTTTTGGTGTTCCTGCGTATTGGTATTGTCATTGGTTGGTTTCAACTCCGTATGACTACATATTTTCTGTATTAGGTATTGTGTGGACTGACACACCCATACAGAGCAACTGGGAAAATGTAGAAGTCAAGTATTGAAGGAAAACCTGAAGTCCATTTTGTGGGGAACCCCAGGCTGAGAAGAACATTTATAAGTCAAATTTTTGGTTTCACCATATTACAGTTATTACAATTAAACCTATGGGTCACTTGGTGTTTCACCTCTCCCTAAATTTTAAAAGTAAGTCTCTACTCAGTTGCCAAAAACACACTTCTTCCATTCCTGTCTCCACTGTCTCATCGGTCCATCTCTCCCTGTCTCCGAGTCCCACGGCAGCTCGACACGGGTCAAGTTCTCTCATTGAAAGGGTGAGATAGAGGCTGAGACCCTGCAACCACAAAAGCAGGCCGTCTAGACAAGGCCCCACAGTCCTGACCCCAGTTAGACCCTGTCGCCCCCAGGGGCCCATAATACCTTTGTTTCCATGTTGATAAATTCTACTTCCTGTCGCACTAGCCGCACAACAAACACCGTGACATCCAAACTTCAAAACTTGGACTACAGGCATGTACGAAGCACTGAGTGACTTTTAGAGTAGATTAAAAAATGGAGGCTGTATTTTATGGATGTGATGTCAACAAAGTTTGAGAACATTGTTATTTGTTTTAATGTATTAATACATTAATCAAAAAAAAAAAAAAGCCATGTGGTAAATGCTGCTTATTTCATGTACAAATTATTTCAAAGATTGTGCTCCAGTAAGTGCTGATTTTAAAAACAATCACTGGTTAAAATAATTCTTCCTTTTGTTTTACTTTGTTTTACGATTCGTCTTGGTGTGGGTGATGTGAATATGTCTGGTGTAATGTTGACTCAGGGCCCTCGGTTCCCATAGACGTATGTCTGGATTTTGGGTTTTGGGGGGGGGTGCAGTCTGGTGATTTAGGCATGAATTATCATCTAGTCTCACAGCGTAAATTAACATACAGCCTTAGACAGAGTACACAAGAGCAGGCCACTTCTATTCAATGGCCCACAAGGGAACACGGTCTGCTGGTCTGAGACTCCTCATAGTGTCTGTTTTAACACACGGCCTGCTCATGGCTAGGTGGTATGCTAATTATCTAGTGTTTGCACATACATGTGTGCCATCAATGCGTTTTGTTATGTATTGTTTGCATGCCAATGCTTATTATGGTCTGACGAGGAACAAAGAGTTTTTAAAGATGAGGTTGTCTGGAAAAATATCAGCCGGGGTAAAAGGAGATATTTTGGAAAAAAAAAAAAAAAAAAGAGTGAAAAACAGCCACAGCATTTTATTCCAATTCTGAGAAAATATCCTGTTTTTATATCTGCAGTTAGATCCCCTCTCATGTTGGCTGGGACTCTCTCAGAACTGTCTCTAGTTTCTCAGACTTCATATGTAATCAAGAAGATAATGAATGATTGGAAACAAAAGGGCATAATACAGCAGTTTACCATCATGAAGTTGCAATAAAGGGACAAAACTGGCTTCAAATGCAACGTTTTTTGGGAGCTTTTTGTCTTTTAAGTCAAAATATATCTGTGTGAATGTCAGTAATGTGCACATAATAACAGATTGTGATGGCCATGCTTCATTCTTAATAAGTTCCATTCAGTATTTCGAGGCAGTATGTGGGAAACCCTGCTTCCTGTTCTTTGTCCTCCATTTTCTGCCACTGTGCCAGCTCACATCTCGGAGCTAAAATGTGCACAGACATAACAGCAACACATGGTCTGTGCTGGCTTTCTTCCATTGTTCCTACAGACTCCTTGTCCTCCCCACTCCATCTTCTGCCTCCCCACCGAGAGCCATGAAGTGTCTGAGTCACTCTCGATTACAGTATGTATTTATAGACAGCAGAGTCAGGACCCGGGCCCTGTGTGTGTGCATGTGCGAGTGTGTGTTTGTGCGAGGGTGGGTGGGTGCTTCCAACTCACACTGCCTAAAATGAGGGCCCTGAGTCCGATGACTCACCTCCGCTACTGGACGCTGCGACCAGGAGAGCTGACGTCACCTGTCCTGAGACCAGGAGTTACTGCCCGCAGTGACCTCACTCCCATCCAGGTTAGACCGGAGAAGTGCCAGAGATTGTCTGTCATGTCGGAGCTTAAAGACGCTGCCTCATTTCCTCATTTTCGGAGCACAGGTCAAAGTAAATACACGGCCTTGTGCTTTGTGGAAAACGAAGGTGGAGAAGCCGCAGTTGTTTCAGCATCCAGAACAGTACAGTTGTTGTCTCTCTCTTTGTCTTCTCGCTCGCCCACAGATCCACACTGTCCTTCCCAAATATAACGTGTGCGAGCTGTGCATATCTGCATGTGTGTCCAGATTTACACATGCATGAATAGTCTTTCATGCTCAAGTTTGGAAGAAAGACAGAGGAGTGGCTCACACCGCTGCACATGCACACACATACCAACACATATGCACACAAACACAGGGCTGAGGCCTTCGTCATGTTGATGTTTGAACATTTCAATTGAGAAGGCGATAAGACCTGCAGCTGCCCGGCTCGCCCGCTTCAATAGAGGGGCCTTTTTTTGGGCGGGAAGGCGAGAAGGCGTTGAATGCTTTCCCGATGAGAGATGAGGCATATTGAAAACTATATTAAATTACCCTGATTAACAATTTAGCCACGATCAGGCTAGCCATGGGGGTGCTCTATGGGGAGGCCCAGAGACTATTCATCCCCACAGTGCCAGGGTCGAAAGGTGCCCCAAGTTCACAGGCTCAGGCCCTTTGTTATGCTAACAACCTATCCCAAATCAGCTGCCTGCTCCATGGCCAGACACAAGCACTTCCCTGAGAACTTTCAGGGAGTCGTCATTCCACTTCATCTTAAACCCCCCAACACAACACACACACATGCACACACACGTAGACAATCCCCAGTGCCAAATTCCATGCACAATTCAACATTTTTTGTAAGTGGAAAATGGGTGGGAGATGTGGGATGTTGGGTCTGTGTATCCTCAAGATGGGCATTAAATATGCCTTTTCATCTATAATATTTTGTCTTATGGTGCAAAAAATACTCCAGGGACAAAATGTGCATTGTTTATTTTGTTGTAAGTCTTTTTAAAATCATAAAGGAATGGGGACTCATTTTTTCTTATTTCTATATCCTTGCAAATTAAATTAAGAGTAAAAAAAAATTAGGTCCCTCGCTTTACAAAAAATAGACTAAAAATTAATTTGATAATTTAATTTGCTTTGGTCTGTCCGTCCCGAGGGACAGATGATCAATACACATTAACAGGCGAGTTGATAAGACATGTAGTAGAGGTCAAGAGTCAAATGGTGGTCAAATACCCTTGACCTAAGGTCAAAGTCTTTAGTGTGAACATGCCGTTGTGCATAATCACATATGTGTCATATCTTGACTCAGTAGTCACAACAGTGCATTTAATTGGATTTAAGAGTTTTCACAAACAGACATACAAAGTAAGCTTCTTTTTTTTTCAAATTTTATTATATGAGAATAATCAATCATATCACAATATTTTTACAATATTTTTAACACAAAAACTGATTTTTATTAAAACATTATTTTAATGTCTTCAAGACATTCTAATTTACAATGCACTTCCCAAAACATATTCCAGATTTATGGATAAAGCAGACATAATGCACGCACACACACCCTCTCTCTCTCTGTCTCATACACACACACACACACACAGTTTGCCACTGACATTGACATTAACAACATCAACAACAGCAGCAATGCACAGGCTATAGCACGTGACATTGAATAAAAATGTCTAAAAAAAAAAAAAAACATGCAATATAATTATATACCACTGTTTGGAAGACACTGATTGTGTACAGCCATGGTCCTGAGTTGTAGGCGTGTATAACTGCCCTTGTCTCTCACTCACTACTGCTGAGCCAAAACCTCAACCAGGAGAGAAAGAAAAAAAAATCCTCATCAATGCAAATTAGAGCCCAGAACCTGGGGAGCCTTGCTTGAATCACCGGTTCTCCAAAAAGCCAAAATCACAGGCTTTCACTTCCAAATCTTGTTGTCATACACGACTACAGATGCTCCATATTAACACAGGATAGTCAGTCATATCCATGGATTAGTCTGCAGTCACTTAAAAAACCGTCTCCACACTCAGGCTGCCACAAGAGAAAATAAGGACGCTTCTAATTCTGCCAGCATAATTGCCTGATTATAATGAGCTTCTCTCTCTCTCCCTCTCTCTCTCTCTCCCTCTCTCTCTCTCTCCCTCAAGCTCTGCCTTTATTTCTCAGTGTGTCTGTTGCTGTATGCACACACACACACACACACACACACACACACACACACTGTAGCCTAATTCTGATATAAATCAGTCTTCAATTGAATAGGGGGGGGAAAAAATCTGCATTAATATTTCCTGGTGCTGCAATGGCACTCTGCAGCGGTTGGCAAAACCTGGTGTGTTCCTCAGACTTCAACACACAGTTTTAGAGCAAGAAATGAAATATACAATAAAATAGCAAAATACAGTTAAACAAGCAATGGTGGAAATCAACCTAACATTCGAGCAATTAATTGATTTTGTGGATTACACACAGGTGATTTGACGGTAACGGTTGGCTAACGTGATGCCAAGCTTCGCCACTGTGCCTGATGGTGCATTGTTAGTTTCTTGTGCTACATAAAGGAAGAGGAAAGAAGAATTGTGGTACATGGTTTATCTGACCTAACGGACAACAACAGAGGTCAAATCAAATCTACAACCTCGTTTAGTGAATTCTCAAGCTGCTAATAGTACACAATGTTAGTTACATTAAATTAATACAAATCTAAATTGCACATATCGGCTCATCTTAAAATCATAAACTCTGTCAGTGTAGTGTTCAGTACGTAAATATAGAGTATAAAAATAAGGGAAAATGATATATTAATTTATTATTATGTCTTAATAAAGCCTGATGGCTTAGGATAATTTGAGTATGGAACATCCAAATCCTAGAACAATTAAGGAGAGGCCCAAAAGATAGAATTCTTTAACGTCAGCGTTTTGGTCTAATAGTTCATTTGTTGGTTTACAAAGGGAAAACCCCTGAAAATAATTATGATTTAATATTGAAATTTTATTCCGGACTCATCATCACCTACACAGCATCAAATTAATTACCCTATTCTATATTTGAATCAGCACGGAATGGCATCGTTATGTGAAATTGCATCACAACGTATTATTTTTAAAATGGATTTTATGTCACTTATATAAGAAGCATCAATTTATTGTTATTAATATGTTATTACTGTGATCATCCTAAATCAACTGCTCCACCGGTCCAACTACCATGAGGTTTCCTTTTCTAACTCCAGTAAAAACAAGAATAATTCAGGATATATGGACAACTTCATATTTGATTTAAACACAGAGAAACATAATTTCCACACTCATATCATGTACATATATTACAGTGTAAAGTCTTTGCAAAGAAAAAAAAACACAGCAACAGAAAACATCTGCACTTCCCATGACAAAATACTCAAAGTAAACGTTGCAGACTATATAATGTTCCTAAAACAACATACGTACAAAGTTTTGGAGCAGTTGTTATTCTGCCTGCAATGTTTTCACTTTGGCTATAGCATACATTGCCTTGTTCCACCAGGATTTGTTCTTTCATCCCTCTAAAGCTGTCTAAGCCCAGACGCAGGCTAAATGAGCATGCCCACTCATGAATGCTGTTGGTTAATTACAATCTCTGATGGAAAAACCGCTGAGGGAGAAGCCTGAACACACTGACACGTTGGGATAGAAAGAGACACTTTTTTATTATTATTATTATTAAAAACGCAAAATGTATGTGTTCAAGTGTATATGAATGTCATTAATTGTAATAGGTGTAATTTTTCCCTGCCTCCACACAAAATACAGAGACCTTCTGTATGTGCTTCAATTTGATTTACAGAAATTAGACTGACATATGGAACGGGGTCCTTGAAAGGCCTTGTTACCGTGTTGGATGCAGAATCGCAGCAGTATCTGAGAATTGGATCTAATGTCAACAGTGGTTTGGATTGACATTTACATACAGTATGTTGGAGGTATTTAACTTTCAGCTGCAGTGAACATGGGAATAAATGAACGCTTGGAAAAAATAATTGAACTACTGTTGGCTATAATCTACTCTAACTTCAAGAAAAATTTAGTTTGGTGTTGCTGTTTCGTCAGGCCAGAGTGGGCTAAATTACACCTCAACACCAAAAAGAGAATCAAGGGTGTAAAATTAAATTTAACGTTTAACCAGTAAGACCATGAATTGTCTGTTGTTTGATGTGTCCTCACATTTTGTCTAGCATCGTTACACAGTACAGTGAACACACAGTGGAGAACTGCATTTGAGATAATACACTGTAATTAAGAAAGACAGATTGTGCATCGTAGATATTTAATCCTGATACCTGCAAAGCCTTCACTAAATTCTTGAACTGAGCGTCACACGGTGCATTTCTATGGTATATTCCTGAGGTTAAACAAATGTGTGCGCCGAATGCCACATTACTCTATTTAAGCAAAAAAAGCTCCCGGTTTCTGTAAAGGAACTCTACGCAACACATAAATTATTCAGTAGTATTTGCATTTGCATTGTAATTTGCATTCTTGTAGATTACAAAGAATGGAGAAGGAGGCGCTGCACCAAAGAGAATTACATTCTGAACCAATTTCAGTCTTACTGGTGAGGAGTTGACATGGATTTTTGTTCTATTTTCCTCCTCTGCTTCGAGGTATACTGCTGAGATCAGTGACACACATTTCAAACTGTTGTTTGATTAATAAAAGAAGGAAACGATGTATAATGCTCACCAGCACTCACACACAAAAAGAACTGCCATTAAAAATGAATCGTGACATTGAACAATGAGTCTGTTTGATTGACTGGGCTGAGATTTTTACTGTAATATTCTCATCATCTTTATTTATATTGTAAGGCTTGTGAGTTGAAACTCAAAGGAACCAGTAGGCACGGAGGAGATGTCATATGGATTAAACACTAGGAAGGGCTGTAAAACTCTCACAGTACACTGAAGATCCTGGCTATTATGTTTCATCTAAAAATAACAAGCCTGACTAAAAAGAACAGACAACACTGAATGTGAAAAGACAAAAAAAAAAAAAAACACCAGCTCCAGAGAGAATAGAGTTCAAACAGCAGCAGTAATAGTGCTGAGTGTGATATGGAATACAACGAGGAGAATGTACAGTATGAGACTCCCTTCAATTATAAATGAAAAGGAAATCAGTGTGAAATGTATGGAATAACCCAGATACTGAAATAAAACGTTGTCTGTGTCTCTCTAGAGCCACTTTTGTGAAACATCGTCCTGTTTTCAGAATGGTAAAGATTTCATGTCTTGTCTTGATGTAATTTTTATTTTCTCATGTGAAATACTGCATCGTTTTAACTTAATTGCATTCATTGCTGACATCATCATTATTAAATAGCAATCTGTGGAGAGATACCTCCTCGGCCTCGGGGCAGAATGGTAATTAACAGGGGAAATGTGCAAGAGAGTAGATTGAGACAGTGTGGAAGCACAGTCCTGCAGCGGGTGTCTACATGCCATGAGGGGCTGATACGATGCATCAAGGGGGTGGGGTAGGTATCCCTGCAATAAGAGAGGAGGGCTTAGCCAACGTATGCGCATGTGCAAATACAGCCTAGCCCTTATATACCCACATGTTGATGTCCATACCACTACCGTCTGGGTGTCAGTGCAAATGTAAATGCACAAACATGTGTACTCTGTTTCAGCCTTTGATGGTGGCAGGTGTCATGCTGAGTGGTATACTGTTAATTAATCTAATCAGGTTTTCAAGCTAGATGTGTCTCATTTTCTCCTAAATACAGTATATGAAGAACAAACCTCATGTAATGTTAACAGCAGAGGAGAAAAGCCTCCTTTTAATGAATTCACCAGGAGAGTTAGGCTACTCTAATTAATGCCACTGACAATGTAATGAAGTATTATAAGTGTTATTTCTGAAAAATTTGTGTTGAAATATTATAGAACTGGACCAGTAATTCATTGTCAGTGATGCAGATAGGACTTAAAACACCAGGAGAACCTCTAATCTTATCTTTTATTTTGCATGCAAAGCAAATCTGGTAACTCTCACGCTCAGATCTATGAAACGTACAGGAGTGCAAAGTATCATCAATACTGAAGTATTGGTTTAAAATTATAAAGTATGGCAAAATATTATCACTTTAGACAACTATCAGGGCCTGAAAATTATATTTAGTACATATAGGGTCTAGTTTTCACCTCCTGCTCACTGAAAGGAAAGACAGACCACTCACTTATCTGAGGACTTTATCGTCAATTTATTGTTTATTGTGAAACATGAAACAGGCACTCATCAAAACAGTCCCACTGATTTGCATAATCGGGATGGAGTTTCATGTTAAATGATCACATTTAACATTAACTATGATCAAGGTGGTTAAGATACAAAAAGCAACCTGTTTTTTTCTGTCACCACAGGCTTCAAAGTACAGATATCTTTGAGTCTCTCTAACAAGTTTCAGTCAGTTAGTTAGTTACTCTGTACCCTGTTACTTTTTATTTTCTGTAGCTTCTATTAGCTGTCTTACAGTTAAATACTGTAGCCTGTTGGGTGTTTGATGGACGGAGACTTCCTAGCATCCATTGCTATTATGTTTGAGACTGTTGTTGGATGTGTTCTTTTGTGGTTGAGTGTTGCCCATGTTTATTACCATTTATAATGTTTGTAGGTATTTGTTGTGGTGGACTGTTTTGGCACCATGGGTCATGCTGCTGATGTGGTTAATCACCTTTCACTTGCATGCATGAAGTTAGTGAGTGTTCCTGAGTGTGAATGTATTATTTCATTTAATTTCATTTCAACTTTATTTCAGACCAATTTGGTCCATATAAGGAACAAAAAGAAAAAATAAAGGGTATTAAGGGGCATATGTGGTTAAGTGCATATATCTAGCGGCCTCTTCCTTCCTTGAGAGACCTCAAGCTCGCCACAATACTTCATATTACTTAATAATGTCACAGTAGTCGATACTATGAGGGTCCTGCATCTATTAACAGTCACCTTAATTAAGGGTAACGATGCCTGTAGTGATTGGTTCGTTTACAAATTCTTACGGCCGTTAAGTTCGATATATGTTGTCAAAAAACACATTAAAAAAATCAACAACTGCAGAAATTTGGAGAGTTTGTTATCTGCTTCTATCTGTAAATGTCCATCAGCCAGACTTCAGCTGCAGGTACTGATCTCTCGTGTGTTTGACTCTTTGCTCTCTTCCGGTTGTGGGGGGCCTAATGCAGACTTATAGTGGTCTTGAATAATCCTTTGCAAAATTAAAAAATGTACACAACATTTAAGCCAAATTAAAAATAATGTTACATACACTTATATTTGATATATATTATTCACACAGTTTTGTTTTAATTCACGATAGCGAGAATAATCGTATCACCGTATTTAATTCTATTTGTACAGGCATATCTTAGGACACCTCCTTACCCAAAATTTTAGCGTGACCTCTACTGCAGTTGAAAATACTTGGGAGCGGAGGTTGGATCCATTGAATTTTGACGATATAGCCCAGCTCTGCAAGGATACGATGACAATTTGAATGAGAAACCCCTTCATTTTGAGCACAACCATCGCAAGAAGGGCTTATGTGCTCCTCGCCGCTTGATTTCCGACTCGGGGCGCTCAGTGTTGTCGGGGAAGAGACGGTTTCAGCTGCACTGCATCAACATGGTGAGAGTGACAGCGAGCACCTGAACGCAGCGGCTCATATTATTTAGCGCATTTCATTCATGGAGCATTAATTGATCATGTGTGAATGTCTAATGCGATGTTGTTGACCCATATGTGTGTTCAGCCAATCTGTTACTGTGACAGGAGTATAGCGTTAGCCTAGCTTGCTAGCCATAGCAGGTGCTTGTAGCCGGTTAGCTGTTTAGCTAGCGTTAGCTGAAAGTGAACGTCTGCAGTCTAGAAATATAAAATTATAGTTTTAAATGGTGTTCATTCACACACAGTGTTTGGGAGGACAGGCATTAGCCGGTGTTACAAGGGAGAGGTTGAAGATAAGTTATATATACCAGAATGAATCACACCAACATGTAGCTAGCATGTCATTCAGCTGGATACCTTTGGGAGAAGTCAAGGTGTGTTCACCTACCTGACCTCCCCAGTTTGACATCTGGATGCCCTCAGAGAAACGACAGTGGTGGAACTGTATATATATTCAGTGTAATTGCTCATTTGGTATAACTTCTTCATGATTTTCACAAGCATTTGTTGTTGATAGTTAACGAATGTATGAAACCTGTCAGGGAAATGTTTGCATCTTACTGAGAAGAGCTGGTAGATGTCAACTGCAAGCTGGACTGTGTGCACGTTTATCATTACATATGTGTATATGCAGGTCAAAGAATGGGCATCCATGATAGTGTTATTTTGTTGTAGCACACAACAATCTTCATATTTCCCTCTGAAACACAGTTACTATCTGGAAACTTAACTCAACTGACACAAGTAAATTTTACTTTGATAGTAAGATGGAGTGAAATCTAATGATTTTGATGGTTTATTGTTATGTTTGTTTTATGATTTCTATTATCAATGTTTGCGGTACTCTTCAGATAATATAATCAGAATGGTATAATCGGTTGAATGTTATCCTCTGTCACAGCAGCTACAACAGGACAATGGAGAAAAATAGCATTAGTAATGTGGAATTTATTAACAGGCAGGTAGAGTCAGCCATTCTATGGATCAATTAGGTAGAACAAACCAGTGAGACATAAACATTTCCAGTTTACTGTACTGCCAACAAGGTATGCTGCAATACTAGGGGACGGGAAAATGGAAAAACTTGAACTGCAATACATCACAGAAACGATAGATATTAGGCCTATTTTGATATACAGTTTGACTCATATCAAACCATAGCTATAATATTTCTATTAGAAAAGTGCAGTCTGAAATTTTCAGCAGTCAGTAGTTGAACAGAGGAGGATTAAATACACCAAGAGCAGTCAAGATGAATGAAACTGTGGATGCACTGGTCAGTACGGGGTTTCACTGCATCATAGTTAGTTTCATGGGCTAAATACTAGTGAGGTGTTTGAGCTGTTATGGATGGTGGTTATCACTGCAGCTCCCACTCCCCACCCCCTACAGATTTCATTTGGTTGTTGTGTGGAGGGGGTCACGCGGACTGGGCAAGATAAGAGAGTCCATGCTGGCTCAATTTCCCCCAGGCCTGGGATCCTTGCAGGGCCCCCACAGAGAATGGTCAGCATCCACCAGTCGAAGGCTGTGTGCTTTTGACCTACATAGCCTGACCATTACTGACATGGAGAAATGTCTTGAGTCAAAGAGGTTGTGTTTGGTCACGCGTCACATCTTGAGTGAGTATGATTGCCAAATTAATGGCACCCACTCTCCCCTCTGTGACTCCAGAAGAGGTATTGACTTTAGCTTTTGGAGCTTACCCCATGCTGGGTGACACTGGGGATCCCCATGACCAATCTGAAATCTAGGTCTAGTGTACAGGTCTGGCCGCACCACCTCTCCTATTTAGGTGTCATTCACTTCCTCCTTCTGCACCTACTGCAGTCTCACATAGGTTTAACCTTCACTCAGAATTTACTCATCCTGTGCTCAGAGAGTTGTTCATTATAATGAATGTATGCTTGCTGTCCAGTCTCATGTTAGAAGCACCATATTTGCGACCTTAGGTTGGTGTGTTCAACTATCTGCAGTGCAGCCCAAATCCGATTTCTTGTCATTACAGAAATTCAGACAATTTTTAATTGAAGCTAATATAAAAATGAGCTGAAAGCGTAAGTAAAAATGCTGAAGGCTGAACTAACAAAAAAGGGGAAAATCAATTAAAGTGGAAGACTCACAGAAACCAGAGAATGGTGACCTGGGGCATTGTTCTAATCCGTGGTTTGTTGCTGGAAGGAGAGAATATTGTGTACACACACTATGTACGTTACTGATAACTTAAAGGCATAGGGTGGGTGTGCTTCATGCTGGCCAGGATAGGTCAAGCACCCACTAGATGATGGACCAACCCAGACAACACATTTTCAGAATGTGCACGTCAGCAGAGTTTGTATTTTAGTTTTTAAAAAGATTGAGTCCTGTATTAACTTTCCTTTCTATGAAAAACATATTTTTTTAATGGACCAATGATTCTCAAAATTGCAACCAAGATCTACATTATACAAAGTAAAATTAGCATTCCAAATTGGCCTTTTAGGGTGAATTTAGGTTCTGTTGGAAAGTGTGAATGAGAGCAAGGACCTTTGTTTAGCCTAATATTATTGACGCGTAAACATCATGTTGACAAAACAAACAAAGCTACAGGATTTATTGCTGTATATTCAAGTGTAGATTCGCTCATATATGCCCATGTGGTAGCTCAGATATGAGGCTGTTGATGGAAAGGAGAAAAAAATGTTTTATTGGGGATTAGTTAGCTAATTGCTTCTCTTTGCTCACATGTGTGTAGACACAGATATCAATGGTTCCTGCTGATTGCCAAAGAGATAGGCCAACCCGCAGACCTTACCCTACAGTGAGTGGATAAAAGCGCAGCATGATGGGAATGATTTTGCCCTCTTAAGCCTAAGTGAATATTGATCTAAGTGTGCTGGGTTGATATTGAGCTCCTTATGTTGCTAAACCTTGCGGTACCTACCACAGGAGTACTGGCTGCTCATTTTCCTGAGCACGTGGAGGCTGACATGGTGACAAATGTTGAAGGCAGAGGGGAATCTAATGAATAGTGTATTTACACCACTAGAGTTACTCAAATTACAGTAGTTGATTAATTATTAATTTAATTAGTTAATAAATAAATCATTCATGTGTTTAGAAATAGTTACATATACATTTGTTAAAGGTAAATGTGGTGATTTATGATATTTCATTTTCTGTCACTCCATAAGTAATTTCAAATTTCATCACCTATACCTATCACGATGCTGTGAATTTTCTGGAAATGGATCTGGAAACAGTTCATAGATAAAATGGCCAAATGTTAATGTAATTTTTTGGCTAATCTAATGAATTAAATACCTGCCAACATGCTATAAATCCAGTACTACTGACATTAAACCACCGTGCTTGATGATTTCTTAATACAACCAGTGACACTAAAGGTCACCTTAAGGTGTCAATAGTCATGTCAGCTAGCACGAGGTCACACCACATCTACCTCTAAGAAACAAATTGTAGACTTCAAGTTTCACCAGTCCTGTGAGAGTAGTGAGAAGTCCCTGGCAATTAACTACCATACCATTTACCATGATGTCACATGACCATTGTTAGTGACATCTGGTAGCCATGTGATTGAGAGATGTCATAGTCACATGAATCAAGGTGTGAATGATGTTAAGGCACCTAGGAGCGGATGTCAGGATGGTAATATAAGTATGTTGGTCACCCTAAATAATACGCCAGAGTGCCTCCTTTTGATTCTACAATTCTGTGAAAAAAAGAATAATTGCTTTGAAGAATCAAACGCAGCCAAATGTATAATTCTAGTTTTTGCCTGAATAACACTGAAGTGAGTGGGTCCAGGGTTCCACAGAGTACACTCCATGTCTGTGTTTATGGTGAAGGTCATTCTGTGTTTGAACTCGGGATCTTAATCAAGGTTGTGGAGCCTTATCTTTCTAAGTCTCCAGTGTTTACCAAGAAGACTGCTGTTTCATGAAGAATGGTTGAAACCAATCTAGCTTATGCTTTATTGGCTGTATCATTAATCAGACGTCTCACCTGTAGGAAAGAACCGTGCAGTGTTGCGAATCACAAGCGTTTTTCCTCTTGGGACCATACATTCACTGCAATGCACAACTGGATTTTGGTTACAGGTCAGGGGTCACAGTCATTAAAAATTTTATAATATAAATTTCTGGAGATCATGAATATTCAGGCCAAGTTTCATGACAAAGACAACTTAGGCTCCTGCAAGAGGGCTAACAGCACCATTATAACCAGGTCTATAACATCACCTCTGTTAATTACAGGTCCAGTGTGTAGGATTTAGGGGGATTTACTGACAGAAATAAAATATAATATTGATTATTATTCTTCCATTAGTGTATAATAACCTGATAAGATTAATTGTGCTTTCATTACCTTAGAAAGAGCCGTTTATATCTATGGAGGGAGTGGGCAGGGAGGGAGTCAGCCATGTTGCACCGCCATGTTTCTACATTAGCCCATGAATGGACAACTGCAGAAGAGAGGGTGAGATGAGGGGGGTTCAGTTGATTGCAATCTGCAACTTCATTGCTTTGTCTCTAAAATGTCCACACTGGACCATTAATAGTTAACTCACCCCTTATAATGTCCCTAGAAACAGTGGAGGCAGTTTTGAAGAGTTTGTATTACATTGTCACGTGCTTATGCACAGTTTGTTTATTTTGCTGAACATTCAAAGTCTTATTAATTATTAGAATCATTATTACGAGTCTCTCTACACTGCAGTCTTGAAGTTTGTTGGGACAGCATCCTGTGTGTGGTTCCTGCTGAAAAAAAAGGTTAAGATGTGTATCTGTGTAAGTTTGTCTGTTGGTATGTATGCTACATTTTTGAGGAACCGCATTCATATGATCACATGAAATTAAGGTGTAATGCCAAGACTTTTGATCTGAGAGTTTTGGACTTCAAATTACAATTTTCAGTCATTTTTAAGGTGTAGTGAGAACATGTGCTTCAGCCTTTATCAGTCTACAGTATATAAACCTATACTTCGTATGTGTAACTGCTTTATGGCTGGTCTAATTACTATTTAAATGTGATTTAATCCCCCATCCTATTTCCACAGGGTGTGATCGGTGTGCAGCTGGTGGTGACCATGGTAATGGCCAGTGTAATTCAGAAAATCATACCTCATTATTCCTTCGCAAGATGGCTACTTTGCAGTGGCAGGTAATGTGGTATCCTTTACTTACCGTTTTAGATTCTCTTAGATTAGTTTCTCTGAACACTAGAGTTTTATTTAAACCATTAAGTGGCCTTCTGAGAAGTTTGTTTCAAAAAGAGTCCAGAACAATGGGGATCAAAATTTTTATTCAGGCGACAGAGTGTTCAAAAAGGGTTGAGATAGAAGAAGAAAAAAGAGTAATTAAATCACACTGCAGAGACCAAAGGGCATCAAAATATTGGGGTGACCCGAGAGGACGGTGCATAAAAATACTGCACCCGCCTCATTTCTTCTAATTAGTGCCACATATGTTTTTCAACAGCTTCTTGGAACACATTTAATAATTAATTCATTCTGCTTTTTGGGGCACTGTTGAAACTTTTACCCCAAGCAGGAGGCCTGGAGTGTCCCTCCAGAATATTTTGTAATTAATTTTCCATCATAAATAAATGTGCATGGGGAAAAACAAGCTGTGCTCCTTCTATCCGCCTCCACCACACAGAGCGCTTCTCGGGATGCTCTGACAAGAGGGTTTCAAAACAAAGTTAAGGAGGGAGCCTGGAATGTTTGTCTTCTAAAGGATGCTCTTAAATTAGCTCCCATTTCAAACTCTGTCCTTAAGGACAGATAACCTTGCTGTTGTAAAGCTTCTCACAAGTGCTTTTTAGATGTGTATCAAAGTCACTGATATAAAGTAAAGCTTTGAGAAACATCTGTTTTGTGTGTGTGTGTGTGTGTGTGTGTGTGTGTGTGTGTGTGTGTGTGTGT
>JBBMOC010000657.1:0-24233 GCA_037975185.1 Centropyge bicolor
GTCATGTTGTAGTCTTGTCATGTTGTAGTCTTGTTTTGTCATGTTGTTGTCTTGTTTTGTCATGTTGTAGTCTTGTTTTGTCATGTTGTAGTCTTGTTTTGTCATGTTGTAGTCTTGTCATGTTTAAGTTTTGTCACTATTCACCTGCCATAGTGTTTCATCTCTGGTCACTGTATGTGTCCACTCACCCCGCCTCTGCCTCACCTCTCGTACCAGACCCTCCCATCTCATCTCATCACCTGTGTTCCCAGCTGCAGTCTATCACCCATTAGGACTTTATAAAAGCCAGTTCATTTCAGTTTGCCCTGGCCGGATCGTTGTTTGTTCATCATGGTACTAGTTCATAGTTGTTTTTCCCCTTGTTCTTTGTCTTGTTCTTCATGTTCTCGCCATTTGTTCTTTTTGACCTGGTTATCTTGTCCTTGAAGTTTGGATTTTGACCTGCTGGACCTGACACTGCCGTGAGTTTTTGTTTGTTGAGTTTTCTTTTGTTTTCATTAAATTACTTGTCCCAAACATTGGGTTTGTGTGTGCATTTGAGTCCATCACCCCAGTCTTTATAACAATCTTGGTCTCAGTGCAGCACCAAAATGTTAACGCTTTACAAATCTCCCACATGAGAAAATAAATGGTGACTGTGGAGAGCATATATCAACTAATATCCATTATGTCGCCCTTAAGTTACAACTATTTGAAGTACTGAACAAGATGATAATATGTTTGGATGAAGTTAAGCTTGACTCAAAATAAGTCATTAATTCCAAACAAGCTCCTCTCTCTTGTCTTTCTCCTGAAACAGTTTCACTTTCTCTCTTCTTGAGGCAGCACCTTTTGCCAACCTTTGACCCAGTCAGGCTGTTGTAGATGTCAAAATCCAGCCTTACAGTCAGGACACAGGCTCTGGATATTGAGAACATAGATTGGTTTAATTGAATTTCCAGTGTCCTGCAGTCCGAGTCACCAGAGTAGAGATAATTCCCTTATCCACATCAATGCAGGCCCTCTGCTGGGCTCAGTGAAAGGGACCGTGGACCTGCTGTTTGCTGGCAGGATCTGCCACAATCAATTACACAAGCCTTGTTAAATACCCCTGCGATTTCCTGACTCCACTCACCCCACGCCGACGGTGAACTAAGTTAAAGGCACCAAACAACAGTCAGTGAGACAAATAACCCCGGATCATTGTCCGGCTAGAGTGCAATTTGGTGTCTTAAGATGGCTTAAGCTGGCTGAAGTAATGCCAGTAATGCTGAACTATGCTGGACTTGCAGCTAGTCAGAGGTCTGACGAGGAAGGCTGAGCATTGCCCCCACAGTAACCACAGTCGTTTTGCCTCACCAGCTGGCTCCTGGGCTCCTTTCATTCTGGGTCCAGGCTGACGCCCAACACACACACACACTCACTAACAGAGGCTGAAATACAGTGAAAATGAAAGTATTGTCATAATTCCTACCTTTGTTGTCCTCTCTTCTACATGCAGTCAATTCTCCAGTGAGCACATGAACCACTTGTTTAACCTTCTGAATTCAGCTGACAATCACAAATACACATACAGTTTGATACATGTTCAGCTTTTATTTTACCAAATGTGTTAACTGGTCTAATTATCATAATGCTGTGGTAGCACTTTCATTTTAAGCAATTTAAAGGATAATGCTGGTATTTTTTCAATATTTACATTATTGTCTACAAATCTCATTGAAAGACTAAAACCAGAGTAGAAGTTTTTCTCTTAATATTGTCTGACTGCCCTATGGCAATCAGCTCCAATAGTCCTATCAAAGACATAAATCTTTAAATAAGAACAAAAATAACGCAGCAAATAGATAAATTCTGCATGTTATACAGACCAAAACTAAGCTGAATTACTGCATCAAAGTCATTTCCGTGGGACACTGTAGAACATGTCTTTCTTCATTCTTCTGTGTTATTGCCATATACACAACAATTACAGAGAAGGAGTTGTTTGGCAATGAAATTTTGGTGCCAGGCTTCCTTCAACATTGCCAATAATCACGAAGTAAAAATGAGAACCTCAGACATACAACATAAAATTGTGCAAAAGTTAAAATTGGATAAAATATCTATTAAATGAAAAAGAATAAAATACAGTATAAAATAGAATTCTGTGTACAGCAGTGATAAAACTAATAAAATTGTGATGTAAACAGGTTGTGCAGGAACGTAGTAAATGTCTGTACTTACTGAGAACCAGTTATGGACAGGTAAGGACAGGACGTTGACAGGTAATGCACAATGCATAAATATATATACTGTGATGGCTTAACAGTATCTACTACTACATCTCATCTACTACATCATTTACTACTGTTTAGACACTGTTACAGAGAATCATGTATGTACACTGGTGTCCAAAAGTCTGAAACCACATTGAAAATCTGCGATATTTTCACGTAAACCTGGAAATAATCTGAATGTTTGAGGATTGAAGAAAGTCTAAACAAGTCATGACATAAAATGAAGATTTAAGATTCTGCACTATTTTCAGGTCAGCAATTAGATTTAAGCAAATGGGTGGCATTGACCAACTTAGCTCCTTTGTACCAAAGGTCAGATTTCCATGAATTGTATCCCTTCCATTAACCTATGCATTCAGATGACTCTCAGATGGATTTCATCTTGTTTCAGTAACTGAACTTGCAGCCAGTGTTACCTGTCATAAATATGGCTAACTTGATGAGTTTCTAAATGTTTCTGAATCCTCAACTTTCTGATTATTTCAAGGTTTCCATGTTGTTGTACTGGCAACTACATATCAGGCCTTTGACCTCCTCTCTTTAGGCAGTTTCATCATTGAGATCCACTGAGCTAGTGATCAAGCCGATGATAGTCATGATGTCAGCAAACCTGATGATGGATCTGGAGCTATGGGGTCAAAGCAGTTGTGTGGAAACAGGGAGTGCAGGAGAGTGCTGAGCACACAGCCCTGAGGGGCACCAGTGTTGGGAGTTAATGTTGAGCATATGATGCTGTCCATCCGTCCAGCCTGAGATCTTCCGATTCTACAATTCAACAGTTTCATTTAGCAGACACTTTTTTCCAAAGTGACGTACTGCAAGAACAGCAATCGGAGGCAAATTGCAGTTCAGTCTCTTGCCCAAGGACACTTAGACATATAGCCTGCAGGCGCCAGGGATTGAACAACCAACCTTCCGATGGTGGACAACCGCTCTACCTCCAGAGCTACAGTCATCCCAGAAAGTTCAGGATCAGATCAGACAGGGTGGTGTTGAGTCTCAGATGTCGGAGCTTGGTAATGAACCTGCAGAGTATAAGGGTATTGAATGCTGTGGTCAATGATCAACAGTCTTACATTTGTAATCCTCTGGTCCAGGTTGGACAGGGCAGTGTGGAGGGCTAGTGCAATGGCATTATCTAGATGGTCTGTATGCAAGTTGAAGTGGATCCAGTGAGTCAGAAAGGTAGAAGGTAGGTTGGTTTTTAGGTCTTTTTTGAGGGACAGGGATGATGGTGGTCTTTGTGAAACATGTAGGGTCCACAGACTAGAGCGGGGAAAGATTGAAAATATCGGTGAACACATCTGCCAGGTGATCTGCACACACCTTGAGAGGTCAGCCAACTGTGTCATCAGATCCAGGTGCCTTGCATTGATTGGTCCTTATGAAGGCTCTGCACACGTCTGCCCTGGATATGACTGGTGGGCAGGGGTCCTTGTTGCTTGGTACCTCCTCAGCAATGAAGCTAATCTGCTGGTTTTCCTTTTCTAGTTTGTAATAGTTCTTAGTCCAACACACATGTCTGGAGTTGTAGCCCTGGTAGTTGGACTCCATTTTGTCCCTGTATTGTTTCTTGGCATTGCTAATAGCTCTCTGTGGCGCATACCTGGAATTCCTGTTCTCCTCCAAATGACCTGAGTTGCAAGTGTCAGCCTGTACTTTAAGTTCGGCATAGACTTCCCTGTTAATCCAGGGCTCCTGATTTGGGAACATTCGTGCAATAATCTTTTGTACAACATCATTGATGCTGACTGTGTCTGTGTATATGTTGTATAACCCTAACCCTGACACACCACTCTTTAGAGCTAAAGCAGTAATGTAGAGCCAAGTCCAATTGATCGGACCATCGGATCATTGGTGACTCTAGCTGGAGTTCTTGCCAATAGGCAGGGAGAAGCCATTCTGAGACATGATCTGATTTGATCTGATATTTTATTATAAGATGATCTTAATCAAACATCAACCCAGTCATGAGTAAGGCAGGCATGATGGAGATGTTTTTTGGTGGGAAGTATAGCAGTGCATGTTGCAGCCAGGAACTTCCTTGCTCTTGACTCTGGGGTGGTTCTCCCTAAGAAGACATGTAGTTGAGTGGCACCAGTTCTATGACTGTCAGATGTTTGGCAAAGGTGAGTCTGCCAGCAGACTTCTTTAGATACATGCATCTTAATGAAGTTTGTGTAGGCAGCTGTGGACAGATGTCCATCTGTGTGATCTAACTCACTGAATAGCTGTTATCTACTTTACCTAGATATCTTTGGAAAGACTTTGCTAGATAACACAAACTTCCAGAAGTCTTCAAAATGAAACTGCTGTAATAAAGGTCATAAAACGGAATTATTGAATCCAAAGTTGACACACAAAAGTCACATACTGTCATCCACCATGACCCATTAAAAAATATCAAAACAATATATGAAGTTAAAACGACCATAGAAGAGAACAATACAGACATGAACTTTATGACAGTACATAACTCAAACTTTCAAAATAATACAAATTATAACACATTCATATCCAGGAAGTAATAAATGTATTCTAACTCTAAATGAATCTATCTATATTATCAAAATACTACTGTAACTACACGTTCCTAAATTGAATGGAAGGACTTATCTCAGCCTCTGTTTTGTGATAGAAGGATAGGATTTGTTTTGTTTTTGATGAAATATCTCGCCCAACATTATTAGCATAGTTGCAAAGAGGTACAATACTTAATTTGTCTTAACTCCAACGTGGCTGGAAAGGACAAAGTCCTAGTTTTTAAGGCATGGTTGACCAATGCTGGACCAAAATTAATGGTCTTTGTTTGTTGTGCTGAGCTCTCCTGCTGTAGACCCACTGAGAAGGGAGGGGGTCAGCTAGATTCTGTGTGTGTGTGTTGAGTGTGAACAGTCTGGAATGAGGTAAGGATTCACACCCTGGTCATATTCACCCTGGGGGCAAGTAGTCAATATCAGACAAAGGTGAGACGTGATTGCTCTCACATTGTAGAAGGGAGCTTATTTTCAGTCTGTGGACAGTGTGGACAAAAAGACAGTGAACTGTGATGATCAAAAATGCACCTGGAGTTTTGATTTTTCCCCAGATTTGGAGAGCTCCTCCTTTTCTTTTGTGCTTTGCATTCTGGGAGAAAAGTGACCATCAACTGCACACTCGAAGACTGGTGGCTCCGGCTGTTGACATCTTAGCAGAGTCCAACTCTGCCGAATTCCCTAAATGGGCAAAGAGGTGGAGCACAGGTGGAGCTGAGTCGGGCCAAATTTTACTTTTCACCATATAGCCAATTAGCAACTCCAGCTCAGCCAATAATGGTATTTCTGGAACAATGCTGAAAAGTGACATTAGTATTAGTGCCACTTTTTAGCATACCTAGCCAAGTCTAACATTAACGTTACATTAATACTACATTGCCCAAGTTTAATGTTAACATTGCATAATGCTAACAAACATAATGGACCTATTTTCCGACCTCAAACAGATGCCTTTTGTTCAAAACTATTATCATCCTAAATGATCCTGGTCCAGTCCTGAGTGCAGACACTTGGTAAACAGTGCTAACATATATATAAAATAATAACATTATTCACCATATTATTTGTCCAACATTTGCAAGAAAGATTCTCCAAAAGGCAACACCATAAACACAGCTGATAGAACAAGTTCAATAACTGGATTTAGCTGGTTATGCCTAGCAGACAGCAGCTAGCTGTCACTCAAAGCATCCACACCCCTAATCATGCAAATGTCATGTTTCTTCATTTTCTTGCATTTTAATTATTTGCTTTTTTCATAAAAGTTCGAAATAGTTCAAATTGTTCTGACATGTTCTCACTGCTGTTATGTCCATTTGCATGTGTTTCCTTAAATTGTGGTCCATCTACAGCCAGGCAGTGTATGTGCGATTGACTCCAACTACACTGATTGTGTTCATGGTAATAAAGGAAACAATTTTCATTTTTAAAGTTAATGGAGCTCTATGGGCTCAGAGGAAGGATCAGGTTATTGCTGGTTTTTGTCCGTCCATGGGATTTGTTGAAAAAATGATGTAGCCTATTTAAAATGAAAGATATTTTCAATAATACTGTTGAAATGTATTAATACATATTATATTTTAGAGTCATTTCCACTATTTGCGGTGTATGTTCAGGTCATCTATAGAGACATGTTTGAAAATGCATTTTCCTCTGACAGTTATGGACAGATAACATTTGAATTCCTTGGTATTTAGTTTATGTCAGATTGTGTGTGTTTTTTTTATGCTTTTATTCAAGCTTTCTTTGCTTTTAACTTCTCCTTAAATAGATCTTTCAGAATAAAAGCTACCTAACACAAAGTAATGTCAGTAATCAAATTCTTTGAGCTGTGGCTGTGTGAAGTTTTCTAAGTTCACTGATGAAAGTCAACTGTTCTGTGGTTATTTTACTGTGTGTCAGTCAGTTCTTTCATGCAGACCAATACAGGCTCTTTGTGTGGCCAACATTTTAAGAAGTGTCATCTCTTAAAAAGTTTCTATGAAGCAGCAGCTCTCATTGGATATGCTATCATTTCTGATGTGTAATATGATTTTTCTCTTTTGTTAGCTGCTGTATAGAGACAGGTTTAAGTGCCTTGGTGGAACTCCAATTCACCCCCATGTTCAGCACTCTCCCATGGCCTCTTCACCATTTCCACTGCCCAGAAAAAAACATGTCATTGTGAACCCTGACCCCACCCTGATCCACATCCACTCTCCATCAGGAAGCCAAACACATGCCTGAACAATTAACTCCTGCACTGCCATCAATTTAGCTCAGAGGGAAGAAAAGATTGAGTCACCCAGGTTCAGGCAAAAAAGAAATGGGTAAAAACATGAGAATAAAAGGGTTTTCTTGAGAAAGAGAGAGAAAAAACATGTTTTTCAGTCCCTGCAAAGTAACTGTCACTGGAGTGACAAGGAGACACTATTGAGAGCCTCCGTTCATTCAGCCGGTTTGTCTGAACTGTTCAGCAAACAATTACAGGGAGTCATGAGGGTTATGTTTATCTTGAGACCAGGCCTGCGAGGAGCTGCCTTAAAAGCCATGGTGAATTTAAGAGGCAAGTACATCTGCTTCATAAACTTGTGATGTTGGGTCTCAGTATTGATTCCTGTTCAACACAGCAGTTGATGGTCAGCAGGAGGCTGATGGCAGCGTGACCCACTGTCTGTTCAAGTTGCACTGAAGCAGCTCCTGCTCTTAACTGGGATTAGACTGATACATTCAGCTCATATTGGCCTTGTATTAAAAATAAGATGTCAGACAGTCATAGCCACCCACCCGGAGTGAAAGACGAGCTGTGTAATGAAAGTTAATTGATCTGATTTTGGTGTGACGGATCAATACTCCCAGAGAAGGCATTCCAGGTTTTTGCTTGTCCCCACAGTTTATCCTTCTGTCATGTTGCCAGACCATCTAGTAGGAGTCATTAGTGACACAATAAGGATGAGACCGCTGACAGGCCTCACACCCACCCATACTTCTTATTGTGTACTTCTAATCCTGGTGAACACAGGTACACAGTAAACACGTTCCCAAGCCAAACCCTGCTTGTCCTTATTGAAATGACCTCTGGGTGCCAAAGGAAAAACACAAAGTAAACTGAAGAATCTGACTCCAAGAAAACTCCACCAACTGATGGAAGCTCTGGCTTTCATCAGCCACTATACTATATTTACTAACTGCAGTTCAATCACATTGTGGCTACAGGTAGTGTTAACATGACATTTGTTTGGTTCAGTATGAACAACAACTTGCTAAAGAATAAAGGTTAAGAAACAATTTAATCTTGATTTACATTACAATACATGTTTGGATTCATATTTATTAGTAATACTTCAGCAAAATGATATAATGCTAACAGCCTAAGTGGCATTGCTACCATCTAAACAAGGTTAGATTCAACTAAGTGTATGCATTATAATGTGCACTTTATAATAACATCATGAGTTGTGTAAGGTACCTTGGGCATTGTAATATTTCCAACAGAGCAATATGTTATGTGGGGATAGTGATATTAGCCTAAAGCTGCCACTCCCATTGACTTCCAGCAAAAATCCCATAGACTAAGTCTGCATAATTTGAAATCTGAGAATAAATAGAAGTTGTTGAAGTGAACATTCTAAGACATACTAAGTCAATGCATATAAAGACTTTTGCTTTTGGTAACAGGATAAATCTGTTAAATTGTCAACAATTCAACTTTTTTTTTTTATCGTTCTTAATTAGCACCAGCCCACAGCATCTCTAGTGTACCCATAGACTTTTTATGTTAATACAGCTAATAAAGAAACCAACCATATTGTTGTTGATACCGGCTGTGACACAGCCCACAGCTTCTCCATTTCCTCTGTCTGCCACACTTACTTTCTCTGTTTTTTCTCCATGCCCTCCAACCCCCCCAACCCTCTGTCCCCCCCTTGACCCTCACCCCCACCACCTGCCAATTAATGCCAATCAGGCCAGCGGTGGGCTGATGTGGTGGGAGGGTTTGGGACTGGGACCACCTGGCTCTGGCTCACAGCTGGCCTCTCCTGCCTACCTGTCAGTTTTATCACAACATCAACTGTAACCAAAGGCTCGCAGTCACTACAACTGTAGCAGTGTCTTGTTTAAATCACTAGCCCTGTGTTTCACATTGTCTTGGCTGGCCATGGGATCGTTTCTGAAATCTCATACATGGTTTAACATTTGATTCTATTCATTTAGGCCAAATCTCAACACAAAGTTGAAATCACTGATTCAGCCCAGTCCACCCCCTCTGTGCACTGGAAAAAAGACCCCTCCAAAAATAAGTAAAAAAAAAATACTACAAGATATTTTTGCTTGTAATAAGTGAAAATCTGCCAATAGAACAAGTGAAAATTGTGTTTATAAGATTTCTTGAAATAAGACAATATGTTAAGCTTTACAAGATCTTGAAATTAGCTTGAAAAACTCATTCTTAGCTCTATTTTAGTTGTATTGTGAAGTTTCAAGTTAAGTCATCTTTTACAATATATATAGCACAGCAGCTTAAAAACCTTATGGCATGTCAAAAAAGCTTGTTTCATCTGAGATATGACTCAAAACAAGATGTTTTCAAGACTCTTTCACTTAACAAAATATTCAAGATGCACCGTCTAAAAACAAGTTACTATATCTTACTGAAATGTTACTCGTTAGGTGATTGTGTCTTATATTAAGTGTGAGGAGATATTTTGACCAGAAATTAGAAAATTATACTTGGTAAGATTTTGAGTTTTTGATGTGTGATTTTTATTTTAAATGCTAATCTCCGTAGGAGATAGACGATATGAACTATCATCTGAACTGATATGTTTTTATGATCTTTTTGGGGGGTTTTATCATTCAGTTTTATCTGTATAGTAGAGTTCTTTGCACTGTCTGTTTTATTCTTTTTATGAATTGTTGTCTTAAACTGGGAGAAACATAATTTCGTTTACTTTTTCTGACACTGCTTTGCAGATGGAAAATGTGAATGACAAATAAAGCAATCTTGAATCTTGATCTTGATCTTTGTCTGGATAGGGCTGATGGTGTCTTGCAACCCAACAAAGCTAGATTTGCCTGAACATTCTCTTTGCTCATTTAGTTCCTGGTGCTTGCAGAATGCATTAGCTTTAATGAATACGGTATATATAGTGATATTATATGTTGGAGAAATTCTTATCCTTTATGCTCATAATCTTGTGACTTATTCTATATGTTCACAACCAAGTGATCACCCCATGATATGTCAACGTGATATATTTAACAGTTTGTGCTGTTGTCTTATGGCGACAGAGGCTGTGAATAAGGAAGAAGGTCATCTGACTTGTCTTGTATTCTGTATGATAAACAAAGAATTGTCTGCACTATGAGTGAGGTATTTGTCAGGGAGAATGCAAGCTTCTCCTTATCTGACACAATAAAAGCCTCCTGTGAACCTTGTTGTCCTTGAACAACACTTGCACTGCAGATTCTCTGTGTGTAACTTGTTCCCTTGCTGAACGACCTACTCTTGTGATCTTCCGACGGTGTTCCTGAGTTGGTTTTCTAATTTTTCTAACATTCTATATTTGAGATATTGTATATTGTTCTCATTGCAAAGGAATTCCTCTGTGCAAAAGAGCTACACTGTTGTCCAAACACTGTTAAATCCCATCAGTTAGCCACACTGTTGCACTGTGTGGCATGTTGCTTTATAATGAACACACACACTGCAGTATATCTTTTAGTCAGTAGCCAGGTTTCTATCCAAATGTAGTGCAAATTTTAATTTCTGAATCAGTAATAAATTGTTTAGATTTCTTTTCTTTTTTTTTGCAATTTTCTTTTTATTTTCAGAGGTATTGCATATAATCAAAACAATTGCCATTGTTTACTAGTAAATCCAAAAGATAGGAACAGTGCAGTCTTGGCAGTACAAGTACAATTCTAAATCATTATAACGTCAATACCCCTCTTTTCTGTCCTTTCCCCCCTTCTTTTTAACAATCTCAATTGTCTATAAAGAAAAATAAGTAATTGGCAGTATAAACAGAATTATAAAATATCCATGTGTATAAAAAGTTTGTGTGAAACTAATCCTTGAGAATAAACATGTTAAAGAAAAACAAACAAACAAAAAACATCAAAAACAAACGACCACAAAAAGAGAAACTATAACAACAAAGTGCAAATGAAAATAGACTATAATGTGTATCTTTTCGTATCCATACTATGCAAATTTGTACACACTTGCTTTCACATATATACATACCTACACGCCTGTCTACATATTTGTATTGTTAATTAAGGACAGGGATAGGAGGTGGATAACAGTTTACTTTCATTGAACATTAGAACAGGGATGTATAACAAGAAACCTTATGTAGAGTAAAGAAAAAATATATCAGCACTTCCGTGATTTATGTTATGTTATTTTAGTTTGGACAAACAAAGAAATACAAATTGTTTAGATTTCTATATGTTACAAATCTCGTGATCTGGGTCTATGTTTTAAACCATCAGTAATTTGTACAGCAGGGTGACAGCCATTAGCATAGATCAGACTCACCGACCATCAGTTGCACAGTGTGTCAGAGGAGTTTATAAGTGCAGCGTTCACGGCGAGGAGGCGTGATGTCTGAAGAGATGAACAGTTCAAGAATGTCACAAAGTTGTCTACAAACAGTACACAGAGTGAGCAGCAGTGTTCCTTCAGCCATGTATGAAGATGACCGGCATCTCCAAAGACAGCGGGTCGGAGGTAATACCCAGGCAGTCTGATTGTAGATCACTGTCAGTCAGGCTCCTGAAGTCGTATTTGTCTTCGATTGTTTATGCCTGAGGTTATTAGTTCCCTCGAGGATAACAATGGTTGATCTGAATGTGTTTTGATCCAGCAGTTGTGGAACTTTAGAGTCTGTACCCTGGACTTGGAATGCTGTGAATGACTCAAACTTAACCTACACCCAGAGAAGGACCAACTATAAACCCCAGCCAGTCCACTAGGCTCTGCCACTGTCGGCCTGCTACTCCCTCCCTACAAAGGGGGGCCAGCTATCACTCACCAGAATCATGACTGTTTACTGTCCTGGTTTCCACAATGGTGGAACGAGCTCCCTATGGACACCTTCCAGGACAGGCTGAAAACTCAGTTCAGACAACAATGACGTCATGCTAAATGTGGGAAAAACAAATAACTCTTTCTATATCTCCTATTGAAAACATGTAACATAGTATAAATACACTTGTCACTTTATTGCCCTATGCCACTTATCGTTTCTTGTTTTTTTTATTACTGCCTTATTTTTTAATTAGCCACTTGCTGGTATTTATTTTTGAGTTACTGTTTACTGTTAGTTACTGCTGCTGTGACAAGTAAATTTCCCCTAAGGGGGATCAATAAAAGTTATCTTATCTTATCTTATTGCTTCTATGTGTTGCACATGTGATGAAGTTGATCTAATTGTAATTTTTGTGTTGTATTATTATTGTTGAATGCACTCATTGTAAGTTGCTTTGGATAAAAGCATCAGATGAATAAAGATGATATAATGTAACAGGAGGACAGGTTAAGAGTTAACATTAGGGATTTCCTGGTGGAGGTTAAAATACAATGGAAGGAAATGGAACATGTTCTTAAGCATAGATGTGTGTGTGGTATGCACAGTATGTGTGTATATGTGTGTGTGAGGGAGAAAGAGAGACACTTGTCACAGTGCCTTCCGCCTCATCATCACCCAGGAGTCTTGGCTGCATGCCTCCATTTTAAAACTCAAGAACCTTCTAGAAATTGCGCCTGATCTCTGTATTAAATAATGCATCAACAATTTTTTTTGTAATGTAAAAAAGCTAGCTTTTAGCAGCGTTAGTGGGACAGTAATGCCACCTGACAATCGCTCCCCGAAGTCTTGACTGTGGCCTGCAGGAAAAGAGCCAGACTCCTTGTGATTGACAAGGACAAAAAGAGTAGTCCCACTTCTGTTTTTGAATTGTCAACCGCAGCCAAGGGATTTGAGAGAGGAGGATGAAACCGTGACTTTGACTACAAGAAGTAAAGGACTTAAACATGACAAGTGTGATTACAATATTGAGGAAAGTCATTTAGGGCGCCAAGGTAAGAGACAGTCTCAACAGGACACTCAATTATTTATAACATTTGGGAGAGTGGATACTTTCAAGGCCAAACAGCTTACAGCCACTTCAAGGAAGGTGTATGCTCAGATACTTCAGCAGCACTAACTCCACTATTTACACTTACAATAAAACAATTTAATGTAAATGGTATGCCACCCAAATCCACTTAATCAGAACACCAGCTATTTGAAGTTGACCTGTTATGTTAATGATGTAGCTCTTCTCCTACAGGTAACTAATCAATAGAAATGAAGCTGTGATGCAGGCTTCATCAGAAACATGTGAACTCTGATCAATAGCAGGGAGATTTTGTTTTACCCAGTGTATTAGCTTCAGTACTGGGGAGGTGAATACATACCCTGCTGCTTCCATTCTTAGCTCTATCATTAAGTCCCATGATTATTATGCCTCACTTAACGAGTCTGATCAAACAGGCAGCAGCAGCCTGGGTGGAAGGTTTACTATGAAAATGTGGGATCAGTAGTGTAGTCTTCATAGAAAACACAAATGTGCACCCACACACATATACATTCTGTAAATACCAAAATGTTGTTTTATCAAACGGCATCATAAAAGCAAACATACAATCGTGCATACCTTAGTGTTATAATAATGTGAAGAGCAAGAATATCAGAGTAATGAAGAAAAAGAAAAATTCAATTAAATTCAATTTTATTTGTATAGCGCCAAATCACAACAACAGTTATCTCAAGGCACTTTACATACAGAGCAGGTCGAGAGACCCGACAACATATAGAGACCCAACAGTTCCCATCATGAGCAAGCATATGATGCGACAGTGGCGAGGAAAAACTTCCTTTTAACACATCTGTCCAATTATAAACAGTGTGTTAAATTACCTGATGATCTGTATTACTTTGAATTTCACTCAGATTTATGTCTGCGAGAGGTTCCGCATGTCGAACATTTGCCCTGACACCCGCAGGAATCAATAACACACCAAGCCCTCCTGCCTGGATTCTAACAGTGTGCTAGCCCATACTGTCAGGTCTGCACGAGAACACAGCAACAAGCCAGAGGCCACAGTCCAACCCTGGACAAGAAGAGTCTGTTGCCAGTTTATCCGCACACTTTTTAATGTGGCTGTTGTTTGGTCAGTCTGCTATTTGGTCCATTTTGTCTCTGTACTTTGGTGTTCATGTGTTTAATCGCTGATCTTTGTTGAACTGATAATATCAGGTTATTTAACACTTTGTTGTAGTACTTTGAGTACATGCTTACAGTCTCATAAGTGTCTTCTTTTATGCCAATATTCAAAGTTCATCAGCAGCAACAATTCCACATTCGGGGAAAGTAGATTTGCAATTTTCTCAAGCACAATTTTGAGGTACTTCTACATTACAGAGATATTTTCAATGTATGCCACTTTACACTTCAATTTAACTTGGTTAGGTTTAATCACCAGAACAACTTGACTAGGTTAAGGGAATCATCCTGGTTTGGGTTCAAATGTCTGCTTCATTAACACTATGGCCCATAACTTAGTGGACCTTCACAATAATATACACATTGTCAAGGTTAGTGGACGACTGCAGTCATGCTTTAAGAAGAATGTTGATGGTCGGTGGCAACAGGAAACACATGTTGTTGTCCCATCCGTCCACACTGACCTCCGTCCTCTGTGGATGTCATTGCTCTGCAGCATCATCTGACGTAGTTCTTTACTCAGATCATTATTCTTGTGGCCACCAGAGGGCTTTGTCAACTGAGCGTAAACATATGTCACTGTGTGGCCTTTGATGAAACAACTGATGCTCTTGTCTTTGGGAGGACAGACTCCATTGTTATATGCAATATATTACAGGCCCTGCATACTCACACAAGTGTTTTCAGTTACTGTGGCTGATTAGACCTAGAACACCAACTTTTTCATCATCATCCTGAAAAATTGAACAATAAAATATGATTCTGTACCCACATTATTTTTTCCACACATAAGATAAATAATATTATACTTAAAATTATATATTTATATTTAATAATAAGACCAGGCTGGCCTCATTTATATTTATAGTCTTACTAAATACTCATGCCTAAACTGAAAATTTAGATGCTAGATGCTAAACCTTGTTCCCCTGATAATGGTAATTTCTGGCAGGTTTAGTTATATAAATAAAATATAAAATTTTCCCCTCTGTATCGTTTCCTTCAAAAATGTGCCCACCTGTTCACACCTGTTGTGAAATACTGTTTATAGAGATGCATATAAGTTTCATCCAATGCGTGTCATATAGCTGTAATGCCCCTGCTTTGACTCAAATAATGGAAAAATAATAATAATAAAATAATAATAATCATCATCATCATCATAATAAGGTATATCTTTATTCAGTAAATAATAAACATGACCTCAGAGTGTGCTCATACTTAGCAATACTGTGACAGCCAAACAATACCATGAGGACAAACTATCTGTTGCATGTACTCTAAATCTCAAACTAGACTTTTGTTTTATTTCTAGCAGGTTGAGGCAGCCTCTTGAAAAATGACGGGGGCACAATGTCACAACACACAGAGAGAGGCCGTTTTTGCTTTTTGTGTATATTTATCCTAATGCATTTCTACTACTATTATTGTGTAACTGCTGCAAAACACAGCTGCACATTTGGACAGCAGAGATTAAACTGATGTGAGACTCACTATGATGAGACTCTCGTTGCCTCTGAGGACACATGCAGGCCCAGACGAGCCATCAGGAGCACCAGGAGAATTCCTGGAGGCCTGGACAGTTCATTGGCCTGCAGTGTCAGGCCAGTATTAAAAGTATTAAAATGAAATTGGTAAATCAAAGTAAACATAAACACAAAGTTCAGTCAGTGTGTGGAGAAAACCTGGACGACGCAGGAGGAAAGAGCAGCAGACAAAGAGAAGAGGTGGAGCTGAGAGGGAGCACATTAAAAGGTAGAGAGTGACATTAAATGCTGCAATATTAAAGACATGTTCAAGAACAAGGGACATTGTTAAAACACACGTGAGCAGGGCTTCCCTTCCACCCCCCCCACCCCCCCGTGCAGAGTGGATTCTGTGATTTAAAAGAAAAAAAATGGCATCAACACTTAATCATATAATGTAGGAAAGCAGAATATATATGTATTAAATAATAATTAAATGAAGATGCATACTCTTTACTACAGAAATTCTTTTTGCATCGGAACATTAAAAGGTATGTTCCTGGCATAAACTAACAGAAACATGTCTTTTAACAGAACGGGTGCGGTGTATATGGTCTGCTGTGAATGTGTGGACATGGGCCCGGACTGATGTTAGATTCCCAGCCTGAAATATTTTCCCTCGTCTGGCCCTGGATGCATGACTCCCATGTCCCTCCCCCGCACATACACATGAACACACACACACGCACACACACATACTGAAGCACACCGAAGCCATGCTCAGTGGGCTGCAAATGTAGTGTGAGCAGATGTGAAAAGTATCACTGGTGTAGTCGCATAGTTTTACAGGGAGCCGCATCGTGGACAGACATCCATACCAGATGCCGTGTGTGCCCTGGGCTCAGAGGCATCACTGCGAGGGGGAAAAGCCAGTGCGGGGAAATAAGCACCTGTCATGTGCCAACTGAAGTGTTAAATGCACAAATTGTGGAGGCGAGGGTGATGTTTCCGCAGGGGTGACAGCTCTGGGTCTGGGTGCCATGTCAGACCCTGGCATATCATGGGGAGCCCCCCCTCCCTTCCTTCGAGCCCACCCCCGGCCCCGCCGCTTGCCGAGGGGCACAATGGCAACTATTATTTACTGGATGTCTGCCTCATTTCCTCATATTCATCCTGGCTGGCCATCACAGGGCCACAGGGGGTGTGTTGCCCCCCCCCCCTTGTGTCATCGCTGAGGGGCAGCAGTGGCAAAATAATCTCTGGCGAGCATTTAGATCATTTATTCAGAGCACCGGGTGTCAGCCGCAAACCAAATTGCCCGCATTTGTTTGCCGGGTCCTCTCCCTTCAGGTTGGCCATGAATTGGAGCCGTGGAAGGTGCATGGAGCTGGGTGTCAGAGGGCCTCTTCACAAACTAACACTAATGCCACATGAAGGTCTTTCTGTGAACAGTGTGAAAGTGCGAAATGTATGATAAATTGAGCGTGCCAGGGGGGCTTTATGGCTGTGAAGTACTGTGGCTGGTCGCAGGCATTGTTATGACTATGGCTATTTAGGATCATGGGAGTTGACAGTGCACTACTGGCAGCCATAGAGGCCAGATTTATCTGGGTTTTGTGCACCAATGAGCAGCCGTCACAGCGCGAAAGAAAAACAAGTTTTAGAACATTTCTGAATTTAACAAAACTTCAAGGACATGATAAACACCAGTGACCCTGGCTAATGCTGTTAACCAAAAAAAAAAAGCCTCATCCAGCAAGATGACAGCACCTTCGAAATGCCTCTCTTTTCATCCAACCACCTGTTGTCAAGGTGTTAGCATCTGAGAGCTATGAAGAAAGGAGTGAGTGCGTGGATCTGGAGATGAATAGCTGCAGAGATAGATAGAAGGCAGGTAATCGTCTTGGGCTAATGGCTTCCTGATGTTGAAATAGTGGTACATGACACTGGCTCAGCCGTCCACACACATCTGCAGGAGACAGATGAGAAGCATGTGAGCCAGCGCAGAGCAGGCAGGCTGGCTTTTGTCCTTGCCTTTGCTGCCACCCACAGTACAAGTTCCACCCGGGTTCCTGGCTGCCACAGTGCACACTCAACATGGTACATGAGACGTAATCATGCCTGTTTGCTATAAAGTCTAGGATTATTTCTTCCCAATAAATTTTAAGAACACATGACGTACACATTTTAGTATTTAGTGCTTCTTCACACATGCTCAAATCACACATTGCTTAAACATCATAGTTTACCTCTTTCTTCTTATGTGAGGTCAATGGTTGTTTGTTGCTGCCATCTGCTGGACGTTTTCTCACAATTCAAAAACAGCTTCAGCCAAGATTTCAGAGATACTGAGATTAAATAAAAATACTGGCAAGCAAATAAATAACAAATTCAGAAATATGAATAAAACTAACTTAATTCCTTTATTAATTAATAAAAAATAAACAAATAAAATTTAATTTCAAAAAATGACAAAAGAAAAAAATATACACATTAATAAAAAACCAAACTGCTTGTGTTTAAATGATTTTCTCATGCTGTTAAATGGTTGTTTATACTGGTCATTTTTGTAAGCACAGCAGTAAAACTGACAGATTTTTGGTTTCAGTCATGATCAGTTGAGAAACTAACAAAAAGAAAATTCAACCACCTGTGAAACTGTTCACTTCCTGTTTGTATATTATACAACTTAAACAAATAATAATACAGCTACTCCAGATTGTTTTGCCAATTTTTTGAACATTTCATTTCCTGTCTCAATATAGTATCAAGCTCCCTGACATGTTATGAGACTATTGTTTGTTGCTTTGGTCTGCGTTAACCCTGAACACAAAGCTTCCTGTGAGCTGTTGATTACTTTACGATTGCTTTAGCTCAGTTTTCAAACATGACTTTCAGTGTGCAAAACGCTAGTAAGACCCTATAAATGCAAAACAATTACATGTTCAAACTTCAGAAAATGGAGAAGACAACATATATCAGGAGAAGTTTTGATGCTTATTAGCAGTACAAAGCATACAGATCAGCGATTCAATGCAGCATGACCAATTCCACTACCTAAGTGAGTGTAACGTGGACATGAAAATTTACAATCAGTAAATGTTGTGAACCTAATAAAACATGTTTTTGAGAGCAGGACGATCCCGTAATATATTCTGTGATTTGAACTGCTGCACTGAAATCTGATGGAACCTCACAATGTCCAAAATCAAAAAATTCTAACTCCTGTCCCCCCATTAATTTTCTCAATTTACTGTGTCAAACAGCGGAAAGATCTCACACATAAGTCAACATAGAAGTCACTGCTAGAGGATCCACCATGAGCATGCAAACCAGACCCAGCATGCATCTGTTGGCTGCACAACATCGTGGGTGTGTTTGATTTGGACACATGTGTTTGGTTCACAGTTAAAACGTTTATTATTTAAAATATTTTTTCATTGGCAGCCCAACAATGCAAGTTTAAAGTCAGGGCCTATGTGAAGCTGAAGTTAAGTTGATGGTAGAGGGCCTTTGTACAACAGCCTGTGGCAGGAGGTGAACATTCGGGTGGTGTCCAGCAGTGGAACGAGTTGTTCTTCTGGGGGTAACGAGTGAGGGAGGGTGAGGGTTGCCATTTGTATGTGCCATCAGTGGATCTAGTTGAGGCCCATTATTGGACTGTTGGTCCAGTACAGTGCTGGGTTGCTGGGACCCTTGGCTTGGTGGTGAGTCGTCGACAGGTGGAGGACTGTAGGGGCCTGCTGGAGATTCACTGCGTTGCCACTCATAAAGATCTCTAACCTCCTCTGTGTTTGGAGTATCCCTGTGAATCTGTCACAAATATCACTGGGGATAGGCTTAGTAAAAAGTCTGTTAATGTGCTTTATCTTTCCATGATGATTATACAGTAGGATGTAGAACTCCAGTGGTCTTGGTGTAGTACAAGTCCCAAAGTGGTAGAATCATTCATGGGCCAATATCCGGACCACAGTCATTGCTTTTTGATCCAGAGTAACAAAGGTCTAGGTGTATTTAGAATGAGTACATTTTGGCAGCCATCAACAGAGAGCTCTAGATATGAAAAGTCCATTAGGATCTGATTAGTTCTGGAGGCCAGAAGGTCATAGTTGTCTTCGGTTTGGGGTACACTTCTTTGGCCAGTGCACAACTGTCACACTGTTGGCAGTAGTTCTCAACCTCCTTCAGCATACAGGGCCAATAGCACCTTTGCCACACCAGCTCCAGTGTTCTGCCCAGCCCCTGATGACTGTGGTCATTATGTAAGTGATGCAAGACCTCACCTGTCAGGTGTCTTTGTGGCAACACTAATTGGCGTATTGTATTGCCTCCCCACCGTTAGAGTGGAACACTTGATGGTAGAGGACTCTGTCATGCTCCACCAATTTCTGCCACTGACGCAGCATTTCCAGTACCAGTGCAGTTAAACCCATCAGAAACATGCTTTGGTCATTTTCCTGTAAAGCAGCAAGATCTGCAGAGGTGTGGGATGGTAAGGATGAAACAGCTGCTTGTGTTACCTGCTGGTGCAGCCTGGCCTCAGTATGGGGTAAACTGTATGGAAGAGGAGTGCCAGGCAGCAAAGCTTGAATGGATGCCATTGAGTCTGATGGTTGGTACTGGTGAGAGAGTGCATCAGCGGTGCCATTTGTGCAACCTGGGTGATACTTAATAGCAGCATCAATAGCAGTATTAACAGCAGCAGCAATGTGTATATGATAGTTCTATGCATCAATGCCCTTTGATGCACATTAGGAGGACGTGGAAGTGCAACTGCAGCTTAATATCAACTTCCCAAAGATTTCATCTGCTGTGTCTGAGGCAGAGGATTCTGCACCTTGTTGTGGAACAGTGGATTAGGATCAGCAACATATTCAGCAAAACAAAACAAAACAAAAAACAAAACAAAAAACAGGACAAAAAATGTTTTCCTATTCGGAAACAAAATAAAGAAAGAAATAATGAAAGTAATTTTTAAAATTTGGCTTTTAAATTATCAATGTTGGGAGCAACATCTTAAAAATGGAATAGAGAGGTTTCTCTTTTGTCCCCAAAAGAGAATTTGTTTTCATTGTTTACTTATTATGGATTTTCATATGAGAGTCAAAAATGAAAAATCCAGTTTCCATTACTACCAAATTTAAAATTGGGGCAATTATAAATTATCTTTGTTATCAAAAATGAACCAGAGTCATTCATTTTATTAATTAGGTGTCAATATTTTGTTTTACTTATTCAACCGGGACTTTGGCTGCATATATGCACATCAGAAATTGGATACACTCTCCTCCAGTAGTAAATTTAAGACAAGGTGCAAGCTAGGAAGGACATGATAATCAGGCTGACATCAAGGTCACAAAACACTGCCTGTGCATGTGCCTTGTGCCACAGAAACTGATGGAGAACATCTACATTGATCTTATCTTGTAGTATCACAACATGCAAGTGAAGAGGTCAAGACTGATTCACACATGTATGTGTAAGGGATTGATTGCCACAGACATAGTAAACTTATTAATTTAATAGAAAAGAAAAATTGGAATGAAGAAAGAATCAAGATTCAGATCAGAATAGACTCATGGATGGGAGGTGTAAAGTTTGATGCTGTTGACATGGGACACCACCATCCCTTTGCCAGAGGACCAGAAGATAGAAGTCTTGCTGGTGGTGCAATTCTAACAGTACAGTGTAGCAGGAAAAAACTATATGCTGCTCATAGTTTTATGTTAAGGCAGCCAGTTCCCTATTAATGTGGTCAAGTTGTGGGAAAAATCTCATATTCTCTTATGTAAGCGTAAAACAGCCAAACATGTTTAAGATAAGAATTCACTTGTCACAGCAGCAGTAACAAACAGTAAACAGTAACTCAAAAATAAATACCAGAAAGTGGCTAATTAAAAAATAAGGCAGTAATTAAAAAAAACAAGAAACAATAAGTGGCATAGAGACAATAAAGTGACAAGTGTTTAATACATTTAGAAATCATGAAGAACTGATCAGGTAGCCTACCTGAACCCTCTGACGTCATTTGGGAGCCTAGCTACCTCCTGTCATTAAACTGTTGAATGACCAATAAAAATAGACATATTTAAACTGCAGTTCATGATATTTGCTTCAGAGCAGGGACGGGCATGAACGGTGGATTATTTGATCATTAACAACAATTTGTGTTACATCCCTTTATCGTTAACATTCTGGCATCTTTTACCACATGTCATTAACTCTAAACCGATATGTTTTGGTTGGTTACAACAATCGCACGCACAGCAATACGCTTGTAAATAAGTATTGCTTTTACTTCGAAAACCGGAAGTTTGGTCTTTCCTATTCTGCCTTGAAGGGTCTACAGTCTCGCAGATATCATGACACGCCCAAGTCACTACATGACACGCCCCCTGAGCGCCTGTCCTAAAGCCGCTGTGTGGACCAGTTTGGAGGTGTGTCGTGTAGTGGGCGTGTCCTGTACTGCTGTGAGTCCGCAGACAGACCGAGTTGATTCTGCCGGACTTTGCGTGTCTCAGGTACCTTACTCCAATTGAGGCCATTCTCGATTCCATTTACACCTGAATGTGTGCGTAAGAGGATAGCCCTGTTCCAGGCCCCGTTTTCCGCGTTTTTTTAATTATTTATTTTTCCGTGTAAACTGCAGTGTGGATGTAAAAACATTGATGGTGGATAATTCAGCCCTGCGTTGAGGGCCCAGGGGAGAAGCGCACAGGATCTTAGAGTCACCTCAGAGCTCACTTTTCATCCGGCGACATGGCTCGACCACGGCCGCGGGAGTACACGGCAGGAGATCTGGTTTTCGCTAAAATGAAGGGATACCCGCACTGGCCGGCGAGGGTGAGTTTGGGTTGCGGCCGGGCTGAGAGCGCAGGGAGGCGGGGTTGCTTTACAGCACGCAGCCCCTGCCTCGCTGGAGGAAGCGGAGGGATGCTGGGTCTGACTCCACGGCCACGTTCGGCCACTGACGACCTGTTAAAAGCCTTTGTTTGTCAGCTTGAGTTCAAATGTGGACATTTTAAAAGAAGGAAATATTCACTGAGCTCCATTTTCTGAACACGCCTCCTGCTCCATTCAGCTCCAGTTATTAAGCTATTTTTCATCATGTTTATATTTTCCACTAATTGCTTCAACATGTGCTTTTTTATTTACTGCAATGCATTTTGCTGTGACCCCATGAATATGAGCCCGTAGTTGACCTCAGGTAACCTGTAGTCTCACCTGTGATGCATGATGATATGGATGATACAGTGGAGCCATCCAGCAGCTCACACTCAGACATGCACATGGCTTATTATGCCATGATCTACTGTGGAATTTCCACAGTAGATCATGACATGTGTAACCTAGAGAGTTCATTCTGACTGACTGAGTGTAGTTCAGTTTCACTACAGCCCCTCAAGTGTCTCATTTACAGTAATATGGTAGACATGTATGTGAAGTATGATCACTGGGAGTAGTTTCTCTCTCCTTCTCCTTCAGATCGATGAGCTTCCAGAAGGAGCTGTCAAACCACCCGCCAACAAGTATCCCATCTTCTTTTTTGGGACCCATGAAACGTAGGCACCTTTTTCTCCAGGATGTGCAGCATGTGTATTGTTTTGGCATTTGTATATATTCCTGCCTGTGCAATACCTCACAGTATGTTTTTCACTACCTTAGTTTACAGGACATCAGTATGTTTTTAGCTTGAACATGAAAGTTCTTGACCTTGGAAATAATAGTTTGATCATTTTAACACTAACATCCTGTGGTCTTTATCCACATTTGGATTTTACTCAGTTGTCATCATGTGACCTAAGTATAGTACTTTGGTCATGTGATTTCAATTATATACCATCACCTTTTATCATGTGACCTAGATAACCTCTATAATAGTACTAATAATAATTTTAATAATGATAATAATAATATTGTCTGAGCAAAATATAGTCTAAAGTTAAACAGTTTCCTGATTTGGATCAGCAAATCTTTGTCAAATTATTTTAATACTTGACAGTTTTTGGTACTCAATGCTTCAGACACATCTGTCAGTACTCACATTTATTGAGGATCGATACCCAGGCCCATCTATAGACACGCATTTTAAAATAAATCCTCTCAGCTGGCGTTTACATTTTCAGCTTATTCCAGTTTAATCCAGTGTTTAGGCTGGACTGCTGAACTTAACTCATAAAACAACATGTGATTTCAGACTGTTTAGTACTAGTAACACAGGTGAATATCTCTTCCTACTTCTTTAGTGCATTCTTGGGCCCGAAGGATCTTCTACCCTACAAGGAGTATAAAGACAAATTTGGCAAGTCCAACAAGAGGAAAGGCTTCAACGAGGGCCTGTGGGAGATCGAGAACAACCCTGGAGTCAAGTTCACAGGGTATCAGGTCAGTTGGCAGTCTATTATGTCTGTGATTCAGAGAGAGGAAGGGGGTGAAAACATGGGGGGGGGGGCACAGAAATGCCAGACAGGCTTGATGCTCAACAAAGCCACATTGTTGCCTCGCCAGAACTGTAAGACACAAATGAAAGAGCTGTTCAAAGCAGATAGTGTTTGTGTAAGAGAGATTGATTCATTTGTCTTAACCTGTTGCTTCACATTTATACATGTTACTGTGGAACGGGTCATTTCTGAGCTTAGCTTTGTAAAGGAAATGATGGGCATCTTTCTCACTCAGGCCATCCACCAACAGAGTTCATCAGAAACAGAAGAGGGGGG
>JBBMOC010000658.1:0-24136 GCA_037975185.1 Centropyge bicolor
AGCAGAAACATGTGTCGAGGAAGTTCTACTTTCAAGGATGTTTTACCTGCAAAATTCAGGCAGGATTGAAGCGTTATCAAAAAGTAATGTGCTTTTTCAAGCTGCTGCCGAGGTCTCTAAAACATCTTGTCCTCCTTATTGCTCACTCCACAACACTGCTGGCAAGCTACAAATTGAGACATGTTTTTCTCTGTCTGTCGGTTGTCAGCCGCTGCCACTGATTCCTACAGTACAGGATGTCTGCAGGTCTGTAAAGGTCTTACAAAACTCTGAATGCAGTTTCCTACAAAATGGCCCAAAAAAGTGTATTAAAGTTCTTAAGTTTACTTTACACTTTTGTTCAGTAGCATCAGATCTGTAGCAAAGATTGACACCGCTGCTAGCTACAGTCGCTAACAAGCTCATAAAGAGCAGGTGTCAATTTTAGCAAAAACTTAAATGAGCATAAATGAATCATTTTTAATTGGGTAACCCATCCATCCATTTTCTGCCACTTATCCAGGTCCAGGTCTCATAATTAATAATATAATCAGGAATTATTGACGGGATAAACTGAAAAAATGTGATATAATAATAAATAATTAGACCCAATCATTCATCATTTTTCATCATTTCCATCACGTCTGCAGGTATTAAATTATATTCTGTGTGTTATTAACAAGGTTTTTAAAAGGTCTTAAATTTAAATGAGTGAACTGCTTAAAAGCTTAAAGTTGAGTCTGACTTGTACTGTCCGAGTCCATTCATCCATTTCCTGCTGCTGTTGCTGGAGTCTCTCCTAAACTCAGATTTAAGCCGAACTGTGGCTCAGACCAGTCTGACATGTTTGTGAAACCCTGTCTTACCTGGGATCACTGCTGCAGCTGTGCCAGGATCAGCACCTTTGACAGCTCACCGGTCGACTGGTTAACCTCAGAATCGGCAGGCTGGACGGGCTCGGCAGGATGTGGCACCGGCTTGATGGTGAAAAGATTTGAAAGATACCAGATACCAATGACAGAGGAGGCAGGAGATTGGTTGGGATTTTTTTTTTGAGCATGTTTCCTGTGACAGACTGACTATGTGCCTTTTTATATGTGATTTCATGCTGCATTCACTTGAGATGGGAATTGCCGCCGGCGCCACTTGTTTGTAACAGAGACTGGTACCCGTTTAGGTGTCGACAGAATCTTTCACAGTTTTCCAGAGACCTTTCTTAAAGTTGTTGTTATCTCTTTGTTTATGTGTGGCACAACAATCCTGCCTTTAAAAAAACAGTAGAAAAGAAAGATAAAAATAATGAAGTAACAGACAAACAAATTCTAACACTAGTGACTGGATTTCTCTCCCAATTAATGAAAGTAGGAAGCTGAACTAAACTAAGTGAGTAAACCGGCGAGGAAGTGGTGGGGCTTGGTCTGAGCTCAGAGGTGGACCACAGTCTCAAACTTCGAATAGCTCTATCAGGTTTCCTTCACCATGTTTTACATTGCTGCTGCATGCTCGACTCTGTGGAAAACAAATCTTTGTTTTGATCTGTTTGCTTGCTGTCTAGACACGTCGCCGACACTGGTTCATCCATCATTCACCCTCATACTTTATTGTTTGATTGGAAGCCATTTTCAAAAGTCTTTCATGTCTTGTTTAACTCTTGTGATACGGATCTTTAAAAGCTCATTTGTTATGCAGAAAACCGTCTTTTGATTAATGTGCTGCTACCTGGAAGCTGCTGGTGTGATCTGACCACCCTCTGTTGTGGAGCAGCATCGGAGCTTATTATTTTTCATGCACCGTCGGTAACTCGACTGTTTACCGCCATTGATGAAGTTTAGTATTTTAATTGTAGCGGCATGTTTGTAATGGCTGATTATTAATTGTGCCATTATCTCCACAGTCGTTAGCTTTCCTCAGCTGCCACGGCGCTGTCAGCTGGAGCTCTCCGTGACACAGATTTCAGACCACCCCCATTGAACACAGTGACTTACCAAGACAATATTCCTCCTGCGTGCCTCGCTTGTCGCGGTCGCTCCCCTCCCACTAAATGAGCAGTAATGCAAACTATACAGCACATCCCGGAAATTAATTGGGTTTGACTGCGACCGTTTGCTGCGCGATGAATGTGTAGTTTTATCACCCGTCGCCTTTCTCTGACTGCTTAATGTCTCACTTTGGTCTGTGATTAAAAACCAAGATATAATCTGTCGTCTGTGTGTGTGTGTGTGTGTGAGACAGGGACTAGATTACGCAGCATTCAAGTCTCGTCTGAGGCTGCAAACACACAGCAAAAGCTTCACAGGGTCAAATGGACTGATGTGATTGTAGTTGAACACAAGTTATGAAGGACTTTGGCATTTTCACATATGTGAATGGGACTAATGGCCGACTGCAGGGTTGTGTGTTTCTCCTTTTCAGATCATTTGATGCATGTAAATAACTTTATAATAATTCAGTTAAGCCACAATTTGTTTTTCATATTTCAACTGAATTTTTATTCCAAATACTGAATCAGAAAACTGTCCTCTGCTGCACTGACACAAGTAAAAAACACTGGATCATTTTTTTTAGCCTGAGGAGATTTGAGTATTGTTTACTTCAGTGAGAATTTAGTATTTTCAATAACCCGGGTGTATTCAGTTTTCTTTTCTCCCTGTGACTTTAGCGATTGAGTCTCTGGCATTGTACCTTATTCCTAATGTTTATTCCCCATGTTCTCAGTGTGTTCTGGATGTGTTTCTTAATGAACTGAATGAATTCTTGAATTCTTGCCTGTTCTCTATCTGGATTTGTTTGCCTGTTCGAACTGCCTGTTTCTGTCCATCTTGTCAGTCTTTTGATTTTTGTTGTTGTGGTATTCCATGTCATGGAGCTGCTCCAGGTCTGCCTCTGTCTGCACTTTGTCTACACTCCCTATTATTCCTGCTAACTAGCTAGCGCCAATTGCAAAAGCATTACCTGCTAATGCTAGCTTGACTTATGTTGCCTGTGTAAGTTTTCTGCTGGTGCACACTTTGCCTCCATCAATTACAGCCATGTCAATGTTGCCATCGATATATTTTATGATAGCTCCTGCAAATACAGTGTAAATGTCAGGCAGTGTTAGAATAGTCCTACATTTTTTTCAGTGTGGGCGTGTTATGGCTTGAAGCAGGTGTGTGATTGAGGAATGCAGTGAGGCAGCAGGACACACACTAACACACACACACACAGAGCTGGAGGAGTGCAGAGATGCTTGACAGCCATATCAATTTATTTTTCACTGAATTTCATGCAGAATCTGTGTCGAATGTGTGTTTGTGTATCAGTGCAGCTGAATCTCTGAGTCCATTAGTTTTGAGCTACATATCATGATCTATATACACACACACCTGGCAGACTACATGTTAAACCTCGACCAGTCATAACTTACAGTCTTTAATGTCCTGCATGATGAGTCATAGTGAAAATGTAAAAGGAGCAGATTCTGGCTTCAGTCCATCGTAGAAGTTGAACAAGGTGGGAGGAAATGAAAACTTTATGAAATGCTGATGTCATTCAGGTGATTCCTGCTAGTCCTGCTTCTCATTTTTTTCATTTTCATGCACCTCTGCCAAGTTGGCACATTATATGTCTGATATTTGTTTGTCTGATTAGGCATTAAATGCACCAAAAGGTCAAGCTATTTCCTTTAAAAATCCTGCTCATCCTTCTCTGTCAGTGTTTCCCCTCATGTCTGGATAAGCAGGAGATTGTAGCTAACAAACATACAGCACATACAGTGACTTCTGCTCATTATTCTCCATGAGAGCCTGATGGAAACTGAGCATTAATGTCAGAAGGTGCTTGTGAAGGTGACGAACTGACTTGATGTGGATCATAATCACCACAGCCGAACAGTGGACGATCTGAGATAAATGGCTTTGAAAGTTTTGATTGTATATCGTCTTTTATGAGTGTCAGCAAGGGCAAAGCATGAAAAACATTGTAAACATTAGCTCCTTTTAGTTAGTGACAGAAAGCAGCAACCATTAGTCCCAATTTAATGTCGTTTCTTTTTTTTGAAAAAGAACTTCACAAGTCGTTGCACATTTGATTGAATTGATCTGGATTGTTGCTTCCCTGTGCAAAGTAATTGATAGCAAACAGAAAATGGCACAGCGGGTATGAAGAAGCACTTCACTTATTTGGCCATGAAAATTTCTCTTTCTTGACAGGTATTTTTCTTTCAGCGTTCCAGCCGCTGGCAGCTGAGCCTCAACGTTAATTTCTGACACTCGTCCCCGTCTGAAGGGTCTCAGGGTGGAATGCAGAGCTCTCATACCGACACACCTGACAGACACATTTGGACAGAGCCGGGTAGATTGATAGTCACGGTGGCAGGCGGCTCCCAGCAGCGATCTCAGGGCTTAGCGAGCGTTATCTGTCCTTCAGATCAACCACAGTGACAGTCAATAAGCCCATATCTGGCAGGACCCAGTCCCCTGTGTCCACAGCCTCTCACACAACATTCCTCAAAAGCACAGTCTTAATACTGTGCACACTCACAAATGTCACTTTATACAGTAATGCCTGTCTCATAATTTATAATCTAGTGTTGTATTTATGTTAATGTCCGAGCTGCTGATCAGATTCGTTGAGGAATGAGCTCCTGAGGTTGGAGTTTGAGGCAGGGATTGATCTTTTCATCTCAGCCATGTGACCGTAGCCGCTGTTAGTGCTGTTAAAATCCACAGAGTGTTGTGTGATATGAAGTTCAGCAGTGAGATGATTGGACGCAGGAGGATGCTGAAGTCAAAGATCGAGGATGTCCAGCTCATGACGAGAAAGACTGAACCATTCAGAGCTGAGAGGCATGAAAATAAGTGAGTCCTGCATGAGTCCCAGCAGCTCTATGAACGGCCTTGTGTCGGATTAATAATAATAACTTTATTTATATGGAGCCTTTAAAAGCAGGTCACTCAGAAAGTCAAACAAGAGTAAGACCAAACTAAAGTTCAGATAAAGTTAAGACAAAAGATGCAAAATGTCAAATTCAAATGGCTTTTATGAAGTGATTTAAAAGACATCACTGATTCTGTGAGCACTGTCTCCTCAGGCGTCTTTGAACTTCAACTTCAGACCTCGTCGTCCAGAATACATCACACTACATCACCAGGTTTCTACATTCATGTTCCTGGAATTATCAAAGCAGTTCTCCGACATAATTAGCTTTGGTGATGTAAATTTGAAGAAGGAGCCGACCTCAGCCCACTGTAGCCTGGAGGCAGGCTGATCCTTGTCAAACACTGCACACAACAGTATTGACAGAAACATGCTGCGGCAGACATATCAAAGTAATAAAACAATCATATTCACCTTCAGGCTGTTAGCGGAGGAATCCTGCTTCCTACTCAGGAACCGTGAAGCAGACAGATGTGGCAGAAATATTCGATGTCACCTGGTGATCTGGGGAAAAAGTTGTTGGTGGTGTGATGTAACAACAACTGAAAGATTACATTAATAACTTTTCAAATCTTTCAACTTGGACAGAAAACATTTTCTTTAACCCCTTTTAACACCAAAACTGCTCTGAGTTTGGAAAATAGGAGCCATGTTTTCCCTCCATCGTCAGTGATCTAAATCTAAACAGACAGTTACAGTGAAAATCCTGCATTTTACCTGATAATTTGGTTTTGATTGCAAATATGTGTTGAGTTCTTCTGTAATCTAATGCGGAACATTTGATTTCCTCTCGGCCAACAATAAGTGAATACATGTAAACAGATGTTATAAGATAAAATGTTCTTTTATTAGTCCCACAACGGGGAAATTTCCAATTTATATTTATAATCACGGCGCCACTGGAAATGTCTGTATAACATATTGATGCCTGAGTCTGATTTGCTTCTCATTATGACTCAGATATTGTTGATATTTTCTGAATATCAGCTGTGTTCGTACCAATAATGATATATCATTATCCCTTTCATTGTATAATTACTGTTTTCCTGCCCAGTCCTCCCTCAAGTGAGAATAAATAATGGTGTGTTTGTCCTCTTCTCACATGTCCACTCAACATCATTTACAGTCCGATGGGCGTAATTTGCTCCGACCCCCTCGTGTTGCCTCCAGCGCTGTCTTCATGTTGCACCTTCCAGGGAAATCAGACAGTGTCAACATTGACATTGAGAAGATCAAGGCTACAGCCAACGGCTAGTTAGCTTAGCTTAGCACAAAAACTGGAGGTGGGGAAAAAATTAACTCCTCGGTTTCTGCACAGATTAAAACAACAATAACAAAACATAATGTGTTGGCCTATTTCAGTCTTTATGCTAAGCTAGCTGGTTGCTAGTTTCGCTTCGTACTTGAAAAACATGAGAGTGGTATCAGTCTTCTCATCTGACTCCACCTGAAAGCAATTAAACATCAATATTTCAAACTCTACTTTAAAGCCCTGTGACAGTTCCTCTTTCCATTCTCTACCCTTTTTCTTTCTTTCTCTTGCTTTGTTCATTTGCGGCAGCTGCTCATGACACCTACCAATTTTTTCTTTGTATCTCAGGCGCATTTGAAATTCATAATCCTTCAGTTAGAGTCTGTGAACAGGCCTTTGCTCGGGTCGGGAAAGTCTCACCTGTCAGTGTGGATGGAGGAGAGTGGATATAAAAACCAAACTGAAGCAGCCATGAGACTGAAAAAATGAAGCCAGTTCGTTTATACAGAAAGTCTGTTAACTGTTATTTCGATTTATGCCGAATTATTCCCTAAATTGGCTGCTTAATGTGTAACATAACATTAGACCGGACAGGAAATATAAGGCTTATTTCAAAGTTAAGTGAAAATTCCTTCTCGTCATTGTCAAGTTAACGTTGTAATTTGTGACTTTGCTCACAGCCATGTCTGATTTGGAAATCATCGCCGCAGCTGTAGTGGCGTAATGCCGGTGATTTCTCTAAAAACATTTTAAATGTAGGCATATGTTGCTCCATTATCATCTCCAGGCGCTGCCAGTGTGGGCTTTTTAATGCCGAGCGCCCCGAGCCCTTCACTTGAAAATGGATCTAACTGAGCAGAAAAGTGCCACTCTGACTGGCAGTCCCAACAGTTGTTACAGTAATTAGCTCTTTAGCTCTTTCCCGCTCACCGCTATGCATTTTCAACATGGAGGGCTCCCTCCAGGCTCCCAAATCTCTCAGGTGAAGACAATGCCTGATGAAACCGGGGCTTATTTTTTGGGCTGTAATAAAAGCCAAAAAAAATTTGCAAACCTCCACACAAACAACAAGCAATTATTTTCAGTAATGCCTTACATCAGACCCATACGATTATAGCTTGAGCAGAGGAGGTAAAGAACCGTTTCCACTGGGAGGAAAAGAGTTTGCATCATTTGCAAAGCCGAGTAAAGCAACTTAATGGTGGGGAATGGCCTGAAAAAAGGGTAATGCTGATGGAATTAGTATGAGATATGAATCAGCAGGAATTTAATACATTAAGGTCACCATTTTGTTCCCTTTCATATCTTTTCTAAGAGTCTTTCAAAAGAGCAGCTTTATGAAAATTGCTTGTAATTTCTGCAACACTCAAGTCTCCTCTGCAGTCTCTAAATGATCAGATATGAGCCGGAGGTCCCACTATAGCATCGATAGCATTAGAGTGTGTAATCTGGAGAAGTGACCTCGCCATGTGCTGCAGTGTTTCACTGTCTTCTGGACCAACGTCCTGCGGCCTCCCACCGCTCGGTCAACACGCAACCTCGCCTCGCTGCACTCGGTCAGTCCTACACACCCAGACCCTCTAATGGAGACTTCTTCAAGATCTCAGTTAAGAGATGATGAGAAGCGGCGTGGGTGTTGGTGCTCCAGCACATAATCAGCCCTCATGGGTTCATTTGTTAGTGAGACAGGCAGTGGGAGGGACCGCTCCCCTGTGACCTGCTGCTTTCTTCATTAATATCACAGTGTGGATAACGATCCAGAGAAGATTAAGACCTCAGAGACCAAATCACGGCTGAATGTATCGTCTTCCCGCTCCTGCTTCCTTAATCTCCCCGAATTTGCTCAAGGCCTCACTCCTCCACTGTGTATCAATGTAGGAAAGTGTTTATTTTATATTTTTCTGGCTGTCAACAAATCCTGTGAAGAGATCAAACGTGTTAGACCTGAGGAGGTAAAACCATCCAGTGTTTCACAGGAGACATGCAAAAAGGGTCTCGACCCCGAAGTCTGAAACAGGAGACATGAATACTTGATACTCTGCTGAAGAAGTGGTTCCTCCTCTTCATCACTTCACTCCTGAACCTCCAGAGGAATCATTCAGCTGTCATCTGACTAAAACATCCCTCTCTTTCTTTCTGCTTTTCTGAATGGATTGATTCGGACTCAGGTCTAGGTAAACAGTTTGTGGGTCCCAGCAGGAGGCCTGGTGGCTCTGAGCCAGCTGCCTTTTACTTTCCAGTTATTCTCCAGACGTCCTCATCATAGACTGTTTAAAATATGGACTTAGTGTCCGTGACGTCACCCATTGGTTTCTGAAGAGCAAAAATGAAGCAAATCGTAGTGCGTAGCCATCTTGGTAGCCTACCTCCGGTTACTCCAAATATGGAGAAAGAGGTGGAGCGAGGGCAGAGCTAGGTTAAATGCTAAATATCGTTGCTAGCCGGCTAACCCCACGACGATCTCTTTCCCAAACTCAGTGACTAGAATTAGCCGGGGTGACGCCCTTTGGACCGTCAGTGGCTAGTTGTCAATCAAAGTGGCGCCACTTAGATTGACAGCTATGAATTGTGCATAATGATGTATGCTGTATATTTTAAACCAACGCCTTATAAGAAAATTCGCCCCCCCCAGAGTTGTCATGGAGTATAAAAACAGCTTATGAGACTAGAGCCATGTTTTGAACCAGGCTGTAAACATGTTTTTTTCTGTCATAAAATCGGACATTTTAACATGGGGCTCAAATGTAATTGACTCCCTTCTGCAGCCTGCTCTAGTGGTTATTCAAGGAACTGCAGCTTTTTTGCACTTCCGCATTGGCTTCATTTTTCAGCGCCGGAGGTTGCTGCTTGGTCCTCATTCATGAGACCCATCAAGAGCCACTCAAGCATTTCTATTGTCACTTAGTTCACAATGAACTATTTGAGTGTGTGACCTACTGTATTTGAAAGTTTCTGAAACAGTGGTCCACATGCAGGAGTGATGTTCATGAAAAAAATATATTTCATGTTCTCAAAGGCAGAGGGAGCACCGAACGGCTCGGACAGGCAGCTCAGAGTTGCAACATGTTTCAAGCTTGTCAGTCGTCCTCAGGCAGGAGCCGACGCGGACGCTCTGAAACGCTCCTTCTTTTGTTTGTGCACTGAAGCCTCCTTTCTTTCAGATTTACAAATGACTTTATTTTTCACAGTGAAATGATAGTTGTGAAATATTTCAAGACTTCAGCGCTCTTGCTTTCTCTGAAGGGCTGGAGGTGAAAGTTTGGGAGTTCACATCTGCAGCACATTTCATATGTGGAGACAAAATCAATCCAAAAAGCACCCAGAGCGAAACACAGGCGCTGACATGTTCACAGAGACAGGCGAGTGTTGAGCTGGAAAAGAGAGGTTATGTACTTGAGCAGTGTAATTATTGTTGTATGAAGCTGCAAACTTTGACCTTCGAGTAGAAAAGAACATTTCTGCTCATATCAATTAATAAGGTGGGAAATGACTAAAATGTCTAAATATGAAACTGGAGCTGCGTTTGAAAGCCAAAATGTTTTTCAATTATTAAATGTAACAAACAAAGGAGATCATCAGGCATCTCAACAGCATTATTTGTACCATAGACTGTATAAAATATGGACGTAGTGTCCGTGACGTCACCCATAGGTTTCTGAAGAGCAAAAATGAAGCAAATCGTAGTGCGTAGCCATCTTGGTAGCCTACCTCCGGTTACTCCAAATATAGACAAAGAGGTGGAACGAGGGCGGAGCTGAGGCGGGTCGAATGAACGCTATTGGCTGAAAAAAGCTTCTTTATTCAAAATAATCAAACTAGCTACGGCTAACCAGCTAGGTTAAATGCTAAATATCGTTGCTAGCCGGCTAACTGCACGACGATCTCTTTCCCAAACTCAGTGACTAGAATTAGCCGGGGTGACGCCCTTTAGACCGTCAGTGGCTAGTTGTCAATCAAAGTGGCGCCACTTAGATTGATAGCTATGAATTGTGTATAATGTATGTATTGTATATTTTAAACGAACGCCTTATAAAAAAATTCACCCCCCCCCCCAGAGTTGTCATGGAGTAGAAAAATATGAGACTAGAGCCATGTTTTGAACCAGGCTGTAAATATGTTTTTTTCTGTCGTAAAATCGGATATTTTAACATGGGGCTCAAATGTAATTGACTCCCTTCTGCAGCCTGCTCTAGCGGTTATTCGAGGAACTGCAGCTTTTTTGCACTTCTGCATTGGCTTCATTTTTCAGCGCCGGAGGTTGCCGCTTGATTTGTACATTAAGTACAGTCTTCAGTGTAACATGGAGCATTGACACATGGCAGCATCAGAGACATTCCACCGGGTCAATCCACCGGGTCTTGACATGGTCAGACGGTGGAGCAGATGAGGAAAGAACTTTTGCTTTGCTTGTCCCTTCCACCTCTTTGTGGACGTCAGCTTCAGTCAGAAAAGTTATTGGATGTAACTCCACTTCTGTGAGTATGTGTGTAGCCTGATGAAACATTTATCACAGTAATGAGGAGTGAAACATCCCTCATACATCTCAGAGTGTGAGCTTCAGAACACAAGCCCAGTTTCTGAAGGTGATACTGCCCATTTAAGTCTATTCATAGCAGCTATTCACTGATTTTGTCCTTTTTTTTCTGCAGATATTTTATAATTCAAGCAAACAAATTGTACTTTTGTTTCCTTTAATTATGAAATAGAATCTGTAAAGCTTCTATTTGCTAAACTAACGATTGGACAGAAGAGTGTTGTGACAGACTGAGCAACAGCAGCAGCATCTCCTTCTATAACAGATTTTAATGCAACGTTTTTAATAAAAAAAAAAGTTTGCAGGTTTTCCAGGACTTGGATTTGTGTTTACTGTAGGCCAGTAACAGATTGCAGGAGCATATGGTTCGGTCTTGTGCCGACGCTTAAGTAAAGTCTGGCTGCACAGCGCGAGCAGCGTGACGACAACATGTGCATCCTCCAGTAGCGCCGGCACCGCCTCTGCTCACTGATGTCGCTCATTTAAAATCTTTGACAGTTTTTAAACATGCGATCAAACGTGGAAATGATCGAGTTTACGTTTTCTCTTTATATGCGGCAGCGCCTTAATAATGATGAAAAGTATAGAATGTTTACTCGAGTACTGTACTTTAGAACAGTTTTTACAGTACTTTACTTTTTACTCCAATACATTTAGTTGATAGCTATATGACTAGTTACTTTGCAGATTGAGATATTGTTTAAAATACATATGGTCAGTTTGGTGAAACATAGATTCAACTACCAAACCGTATATACAGTATGAAAGGGGCTGCTGAACATGTTGAATACTTTTTAATAGAGGTGGGCGGATCGATCCAAATATCGATAGTGTCAATACCAAGTTGGTATCGCTATCGGATCGATACTAGCACGATGAGATCGATACTTTAATGTCAGTTTTGCTCTTGTATGTGATTGTGCGGTCTCGGCAAAGAGGCGACAGCCAGGCCGCTGGACTTGCCGCTTCTTTTCTCTCACTCTCAGCGTGGAGCAGGCGCACTTTGCTCCCCCCCCCCCCTTGTGTCTTTTTATAACATTTGTTGTGGTGTGATAATTTTGTACACTTTTTTAATTGAGAAAAATCCAGAAAAGAAGTGCACTGAAGGGGGGGAATATAATTTTATATTTGTATTGTAATTTCTCAACACTCTACCTCTAAAAAGATTTTGTTTTGATTTGCTTTTTTTTTCACTTTGTTTTTTTTAAGAAAAAAATGCACACATAACAATGTTTGGAGGAATTTTTTTTACTTACTGCTCTATTGCTTCTGCTTTTGATAATAAAGTATTTTGCAGTCGCCTTTAAACTTTGCCCAAATTCTGTCCTTGGTTTTAACAAAATAATCCCAAGGAAAAACCACAAAAACACAGAAGGGTCAGCAGTGTGATGGTACATCAACCTCAAATATTAAAAGTATCGGTATTGGTATCGGTATTGGCCTAACCCTTGTTTATGTACAGTTTTCTAATGCAGCACTTCAACTTATAATTCACGTTTTATTATTTCCACTATTATGCCATTTTTATATTATGAATTTGATCAATTAAAGAGAACATGAAAGAGACTCCATAATGAGGGAAAAGTGTGTGTTGCCTGTTTTAAAAAGTAGCATTAAAACGGCTGAGAATTTGTTTCTACATAAATGTTACACAGACGCTCTTTGACTCCAGCATCTGTCAATCAATCTGTTTAAGGCTTCGTTTATCGCTGCCCTTTGAGCTCATCTCAGCAGATTTCTCCTCTAATTGCTGAGCCCTCCTCGCCGGCATTAGTGCTCTTAAATAAATAATAAGCCTTTTTAATCTCCTTCTTCTGAGTCTTCAGTCCCATGTCGGGTTTATGGAAATGTAAATAATCTGTCTTAGAGACGCTGCAGAGTTTGAGACGCAAACATCTCTGTGCAAACACAGAAACGTGTCTGCTGTTTTAATATCCACACACTCAACGCAGCAACTGGATTTTCTTTTCTTTTTTTTTTTTTTTTTTAGATGAGACTGCAATTTTGTCTTCTCTTTGTGGAGCTGTAATTTTCACAAGGTAGAGCGGACGCCGCCACCCACTCCGCAGTAACCACAGATTACGTTCTCTCAATCAGTCGAGTTCCCCGTGGGGGCGACCGGCACACCCTATCAAATTTCTTCCTTTTTCCATTTAAAAAAAAAAAAAAGAATCATCAAATGCAGAGTCTCAATTCTTCTGCCTGTTACGATGAGATCAAAGTGGCTGAAGCAGTGCTTGTGAAAGTAATTCAGCATTCTGCGCGGTGAGCTCTTAGAAAACGAGGCCACCTCACTTTGATGACTAAACCATTTCTCTTCCACTATTAATCTCGCAGTATTGACTTGAAATGCAAGAAAGGTATGGCTACATAAGCTCTTTCGGGCGTGTGTGTGTGTGTGTGTGACAGTCAGTTACAAAGAGACTGTGCCATATTGGGAACATTAATTCTGCACCATTGTCACTTTTCCACTGATGGAGGACCTTGTTTCCCTCGGGGGGAGGTTTGATGATAAAACGTGTTTTCCCAGGCTCTTAACAGGCATCTGTATTTCTTCACCTTACGTCACTTTTCACTTTAAAGTCCTGAGAAGCTCCTAGTCCTGCAGAAAAGGTCAGAACTGCAAAGTCAGTTCAGCTGGACTCTTTTGGACACGTCCTTCCTCACGCTGGCTCCACTTTTACTCAGTTTTAATTAAGTCATTACCTTGGCCCGAAAATGGAAAAATTCTCTTTGTGCTCTTCTCCGCCGCTGGTTCTTTCTTCTCTTTCGCCAGTTCTCTATTACCACTGAAGCGGTAATCTCTCGTACAGACACATAAATCCTCCCAGGACTAGAGGGATGAGCTCACTCAGTGAGGAGCCATAAGTACAGCCATGATTAGCTCTGACACGACCACTGTATATGTGAACTTCCACGTGGCTTTTCCATAATGGAACCATAATTACCGCTGATAATTAGAGTTGAACATCCAACACCTGTCCTTTTAATATGCAAAGTAACATGGACATGAATGAATAGCAGCGGAGCCCAGTTTCACAGAACACATCACATTTTCCCAGAGAAGATGAATCACACTCTGTACTGAGGTACAATTCATGCTCGGATGAAAAAAAAAAAAAAAAAGATGCTGTGCTGGACGCAGGTTTCATTCAGCTCTGTGAAGGACACTCTGAATCAGATCACTGACAAAGACCAGACAGAATTTACATTAGAACATACATTTATGTGACAGAAGTGTGCAGCTGCCATCGACTGAATCAGAAACTTAACAAATACTTGTTGCGTTGTTCAGATGCAAAATGGCACCAGGATCCTTTAATTCAGCTCAAATTTTAAAAAGTATTTATAATTAGGGATCATACGTATTTAAAGTGCATTGTTACCTTACAAAAATAAATCAGCATTAACAGTGCTGTGTTTTGATTTAGGTTTTTTGCAAGGATCATTTGTCAGAGCAAATTGAACTTTGGGCAGCCCTTGAGTGTTCCTGATTGGTCAACGTGAAATCTGTTAGCAACGGTGGCAAGAACAGCTAAATTTAAGGCTTTTCACTTTCAATTTTCAGCCTTTTTAACCCAGCAAATTTCCCAAACTACATGGTATAACGAGTTGTTTGTAACTGCCCTCACACTGACACAGACAAGTTTTTTCTTCCTTATCAGCAGGACGTTTGTCTCCAAAACGTTTTCTACAAATCACTGTTGAAAAAGAAACCATTTTTTTTGATGTTTCAGTACTATAGTTGAGATTTGATCAAAAATGGCTACGTTTTGATTTGGGTGAAAATGATGTCAGTGTTTAGGTTAGTGGACCAATGTTTACAATAATGAACATTGGTCAAGGTCATGGAACGATCGCCTTCATAGTTTAGAACATTTAAACAATGTGCATTTAGGGAAACCAGCTATTTCCACAGGCTGCAATATTCTGGTGTTGATCTGATCTGTGAATATGAGATTGTCATGCACAGTGTTTTCTTATCATTAATAATGGCACAGTCCTTCCCTGGATACACAGCTGCAAAGCAAAAGGGAATAAAGAATAAAGTAAACATGATTACAATGAAAAACAGTGAAGAATCAGAGGTTCAGTTTTCAAACACGTCCTGCAGATCCATCTGCTTGACGATGCATAAGAAAAGGTTTCCCAGGGAACACGCAACACTCCCAGCCTCTCCTCTTGTTTTGTTCTTCACAAGTGCTGTCAGAGATAACTTGAATGTAAAGGGGGCGTCTCTAGTGGCGCTGAAGGAGACTGCACATGGTCGTAATGCAGATTGGCTCTGATTGGTATGGTTTGTTCAGTATATCAAAGGTAATGTTTTTGGAGAATTCATAAAGTGGAAAACTGGCCCAGTTTATCAAAAGGGATGAGAACAGTCGAATAATAAAAGCAGTAAACAACGGTCAGTAGCATCCCTCAGTTTTTATGCAAATACCCATATCAACATTTGCTATTGTTGATACATTGTAAAATGGAACAATGCGCCGATAAAAGAGGAAAATCAGAGGACCTCGAGCAAAGTAAGCGATCCAAGATTGAAAACACAACGAGAGGCTTTGCAAATGTTTTATGAGGTAGGAAATGAACATGTTTGTTACGCCTGAGGGACACACGCAGCGATACAAACACAACCATGTTTGTTCATGTGTTTCTCAAACAGTGTTCCAGCAAAACTCGACGCTTCTTCCAAAACTCTAAAAGCACAAAGGAGAAATAAATGGGGCTATTCTCTCTGTCATTTTCCACAATAGAGCCAGACCAATAATTCAGCCTGGATGAACACAGAGGTTTTGGTGAATGTCTTGGCTGATAGGAAACAAGGAAATGTGCAGAAAGGCCAAAGATGTGTTTGAGGTCATTTAGAAACAGTGTTGTCATTAAGTCAAGTTTATTACAACCCAGTATCCCAAAGCAACTCTCAAAGGTGCTACGTATAATAACAACAGCAATGAGCAACGATAAGAAAACACATATATATACATACAGAAACAAAGTATAACATACAGAACATCTATATAAGCACATACTGTAGAATGAGTATGTATAACAGACTGAGTGAGGTTGTGTTTTGAGTTTACTTTTGAATGACTCGACTGAGCTAACCTCTCGAATTTGGGTAAGAAAGAAAAGGGTCTTGATCGGAAAAGGTTACTTGCAGATTTTTTTTTTTTTTTTTTTTTTTTTTTTTGGAACAGTTGGATTGTAGAGCCATGGAGTAAGATCATTTAAAAGAAGGAAATTAGACGACAGCCATCATTTGATTTCTGATATATGTTGTTCCTGGCACCAAGCTCAATAGAGATGTAAAGCTGAGTGTCATCAGTATAGAAATGTGATTAATGTCGCACAGTTTAGTTATTCCCAAATACCACGAATAGTTAAGATAAGATAAGCCTTTATTCGTCCCACAGTGGGGAAATTCACAAATTTAAAGAATTCTCTGTTCATGTAAAAACATGTAAACACAGAATATTGACTTTCTTTGTTGCTTTTTGATTTTTTAAACTACAACAATACATTTTTTTAAGTAGAGTCCCAGTTTTGTTTATCTCATGCACATGAGAACACACTTTAACGCAGATCATGCGACACACGTTTGTGTCAGTATTCCACTGATCTACAGGTGGCAGCAATGCACCAACAAAGGCAGGGAAGGAGACTGCAAGCCAGAAAACATGGACAGGTTTTAAAAGGACTTAGGAATAAAGATACTTCAAAAATCAGTTTTGGTAACTTTTGTGTCTTTTCAGAAAAACTCTGCACGACACCTCTAATATCAGTGAATATACTAGGTCCTGTCAGTCCGGCAGCCGTGTTGCTTTCATCCCGCAGGTGTCAGTGCCATCAGAATGGATGCGTCCTTTTGAAATCAGGAGATGAGCTCAGATTTCCATTTGAAACAGCGTCATGAATGCCAGGCCAACAGGTGGATCAGATTTTGCTGTTAGCATTCAAATTGAACAGCGTGCCGTCTTTTTACTGTCCAGCCTCAGCGACAGATCACTGGGCTCTCCCGCTGTCACTGCTCAGCGCTAACAACAGATCCCGTCTACAGACGTAAAACATCAAATGAGGCCGTTTTGTGAAGTGGAGATTTGCGCCTGTATCCAACCACATCCCATAAGACTCATATTGTCCTTATACAATGATCCCGAGCTTTATGCTTTTAAGGGTCACTGCGGCAAACAGTGGATCTCCCTCCAAGCCTATTCTGTGATAATGAACGGCGCTAATGAGAAGTGGAGGCTAACAAAAGGCGAGTTAATGAGGACCAGTGTGTGTTTCTGTGACTTACAGGCCCACTCATTAGGAGTCCCTTTTAGCCGCTGGCTCGCCACATTAGCAGGTGCCCCCTCTGCCAAGAGTGCACTGAAGACATGTCAGCGTGCGTCCTCTCCGAGATGAAAGGTGACATCCGATCCGAGAGGGAAGGCATCTGATCTGAGGCGGAATAGAACGTCTGGGTCAGACAATGACGACACCATTAAAGAAAACGGCTTTCTGAAGATGAAAGAGAAGATTACCTCGTCCTCCCTCACAGGACGGAGACGTCTGCAGTCGTGTGGAGCCGGCCGTGGACGCAGCATTTTATGTGACTGTTTTTTACTATATTGTGACCATTAGGAAAGGTCACAGGAGTCGGATCAAATCGCTGTGTGCTTGTGGCCTTTACAGATCATTAAAAATACCAGGATGGAGTGCGAAGAACAGGATCTAAACTCAGCAGCTCCGCTTCTCTCCCTTCACGTTTTCAGAGTATTCAACGTTTCCTTTTTGTCAGACTTGGCATCAGCTGCACTGAGATGCTTTTTAACACACATTATCTGTGTTATTTCTGGCAGTTGCATGTCTGACAGGATGCCAGCTGATATAAAGTAGTCAGGCTGAAAGTTTTTGAGGACAGAGATCATCTCTCGGGAAACTCGCAAATAAAATTAGAGCAAGTCAAGTTAGGTGGATATGTTCGGGAAAAAAAAAATCCTGTCTTTTGAAGTTGAAAGAGCATACATTTGTCATTTTTGAAATATTTTTCTTTCTTGCAGAGCTCACTTTGTTCCTCTTTATCTCTGTGCTTCCTCAAAATAATGTTTATTATTTAAAAAAACAAATGTAAGATTATAGTTAGGAATCTTCTGAAGGAAAGTAGTGGAAGTTACTTCAGTGTTCGATTAATGAAGCTCGTTTTAATCTGGGAGTATAATAGGAGACTTTTCAGACGACAAAACAGCACAAAAATGAGAGCAAATTAAATAAAGAACAATTGAAGCGTAGGAAAAATGAAGTGTGTTGTGTATTGTGCTTCCATTTTTTTTGACATTTATTATGACATGATACTCTGAGAAATGCAATTATGCAAAGCTTCTGCTGCTTGGATGCCTTCTTATAATTAATAGTGAGTCCATTGTCGATGGAAACATCAATCAGACTAAACACAAACAAGATATTCACGTGATGATCAGCTCTCTGCAGTTTGTCTCACTGTCCAACTGACTCTGGATCATAGTCACTGATTCGTGCAACAAGAGCTTAAAGATTTGTGGATCTTTGTTTTGTATAAAAATACATCTGTGGATCATCAGTTACTGGAGGTTTCTGGAGATTTTTTCACTCCCTCTCTTTCACTCTGACATGTTTTACTTGCCAGCACCTTGTTCGGTTTGCACTCACCGTCCTTCTGTTTTGTTTGGCCCATAATTTATCAGGGCGAAGCTGAGAAAAGTGCAGCCAATCTGAGGGTCACTGCGGTCCAAACCGTAGAACTGAGAAGACCATAAGAAAGAATTTATTAAGTAGTAAAAGCAGTAAAGTGGTATTTTGTTTACGGGCCTCGCTTTGATCACAGTCGCTGTAGATTTCAGGGGATGTTTTCTCGCTCCGTGTGTTGATTAGTTTGGCGAGGACCCCCGGAGGGCACAAACAAACACACCCACACTGGAGCTCTGCGAGGCCTCAGCGAGCTGGCGGAGAGCCCGAGAGTGAGACCGATGAACTTCCCGCCTGTGTTCATTTACACTGTGTGTGTTGTACAGTACATCATCATATTTTCTGTTTGACTCATAATTATTTTTTGGTGTGTAATTAAACCTGCTGAAAAATATGTTGAAGCTGAAGTTGTGTAGAAAAGAAAATGAAGCAGTGGAGCTTTCAGTTCTTCACGTCACTTTGTTTTATGTTTTGCCATTTTCAGAAGTGGATGACAGAACGGTGACAGCCCCCCCCCCCCATCAATCCGGTTCAGCCCACTAACAGCCTCTGAAGACAGTCCCCTCTTTTCCCTCGGCTCATTTCTTATCTTAAGAGTTTATAGTCCATTGAGTACATTTTTAATATGGAGCTGGCATCAAGGTCATTTATTGATGAGCTTGCTCTCTGATAAGTCAGCATCAACTGTGGCCAAGCCTGGCAGCGTCTCCACTGTAAACAATGAGTGTGGATTAAATGATTACAGCGATCAATTCTGGGGCCATCTATTATGTTTCTGCCGCGTTTCTCAGTCCTACTTTCCTGGGAGGGATCAGACAATAACGTTATTCTGTGGAAGGAATGGAGGAGAGCAAACTAACAAATCAATAGATACTATAGATAAAAGAAAGTCATCATCAAAGTCGAGTCGGGCTTTCTTTCTTTATTTTTTTTAAGCGCTGATAATTTTTTAAAGAGGACATTCCTGGAAGCGAGTGATGCCAGGAATCAGCTCGCTGTCTGTCTGCATGAATCAAACATCATCATAACTCGTATTATAAAGCGACATCTGTGTTTTTGGTTTTAAAAATCCTGTACAGGCTGTTGCAGGTCTCCGCGGCCTCGTGTTCTGCCACATCAACACTGAATCCTCTGTTTTTCATCTTCTGACAGAGTGAAATATTCCTCCATTTCTCCAAGGACTCATTGACTTGACAACACACACAAAAAAAATCCACGTCCAATATAAGTTATATTATCTACGTGGACGTGAATCTTCAATCCTGCAGACGTTTATAAAAACAAGCATCAGTATTCAGAGACGACATCATCAGCTTCTAACCTGAGAAGCTGTTTGTCATTTGCACCCTGCCTCTAAACAAACAGCAGCTCAAACAGCTTCTCTCTCAACCCCCACGACCTAATCCTGTTGTTTAGATGCTGATGAGACGTCTTTGCTTTTTGGGGCCATGTTGAGTTACAGTAGTATTTCCAAATCATACGGATCATTCTAGAGAAATCAGTTGAAGGATTTGCAGCTCGCTCTGTTGATGGAGTTAAACTTAAATGATCCCCTGACGTTCATCCTTCTTCAGAGATCATTATTTCGTGATCACTCACTCCTATGAAAAACACATAACCGCCTCATGATCATCTGAGGGAGGGGTTCAAATGTTTTTCAAAAGAAAGCAGTAAACATTTTGAAAGACTTTTCTATGTGCATTCATTCATATAGAGACCGGTGCAATTCCAGCTGTGACCTTTCCATGACATTTCTGTTTTTCATACATACTTGCAGCCTCCAGTTCTACAAGGAGTTTGATGTCAAGATCATCACTAAAACGCCTTGTTGCCAATTAATTGCCTTTTGTGTCGCAGCTGTATTTCTGAGATTAATCAGAAGTTTGTTTGTCCAAGCCAGTAATGACACCATGCAGATCACAAATAGTTGAGATGAAAGGTCAGGGGAAGGTAAACAACACAGCTGACATTTCCCCTTTTAGAGCCACATATTTATTGGTTTTTTTCCGACTTAAAAATGCCACACAGCCTTGTAGATCTAAAGAAGGTAACAGTCAACAAATCTCATTACTGGTTTGCCCCGTGCCATCTGACCTTTAATTTAAACTCCATCTGCTGCTACATGTGAGGGGCAGCACAGAACAAGGCTCGGGGGGGCAACAACAGGAAATCAGTGCTGTTTCAATCAGCTGCTTGTTCTCGCTCTTTATACACCCTGAGGAGATAATGGCCAATGTTTGCACATCCAGAAAACACACATCAGAAGGGGTTTTGGTTTCACCACTGACTGACTTTGATAACGCTTCTAAGTAAGAAAGCAGGTGGGTAAACAGTGTGTGAACAGAGGTTTAATCCCCTGATCAGTGTGATAATCATCGCTAGCAGGATTGTTGAGTTTTTTTCGGGACCATGCACCAAACTTCACCTGTCCAGTACATGCCCCGGCCCCCCAGTCGAGCCCATTCACCCCTCATCTCTTTAAGCTTTAATGGGAAAAGCTCCTCTTTCGACACTCACATTATGACTTGCAGTAAGTCCCAATTTATACTTGGTCACCCCGGAGCAGCCAGTTTTTCTTGGCACGAGCAGCCAGGCTCTTGCCGCTGCTGTAGTCTGAATGGAGTGTTCTGCGAGAGGCTGCCAGCTCATGGCTTTGCAAGGTGCCTTCCTTGTCAGCATAACAAAGAATCTGGCTGGGCGATACGTGGAGTGCACAGCCACATATTTCTTTCAGGCTTTTTCACCCCCCCTCCCCGTTGAATGAGGATAAAAAGCATTCATCAGAGCAGCCCTGGACCTGAAAGAACTCTTGATGTTGCTTTAGGTGTGAAGAGCGAGTTGTGGGTTAGAGCAGCTAGTCTCACTTTCCCCTCGTCTTCCCCCGACTGCTCGGGTCAGAGAAGGCCTGCAGGTAACGTGAGGGAGTTATGGGCTGCTCACTGAAAGGTTAGAGGTGGAGGAACCAGCTGTGACCAGTTCCAAAAACCTTTAACTAAGCATCCACATGAGTTTGTGCATTGTTCATTCTTCTTCTAGGATTAGTTGGATATCCAGTTTTTAGCAGAATGAATGAATGATTGAAGGGTCAGTCCTCCAGTTGGATCCAGACTTGAGTATCTTTTGTATTGAATAACTTTTCTATGGCTTGACATTCATTGTCCCCAGAGGATGGATCCTAGCTCTCTGGTGATCCTCTGTAGTTCTACCATAAATTCCTCTACAATAATTGATTGGATGGCCTCGAAAATTTTGTCCAGACACTCATGTTTCCTTCAGGATGAATTGTACTGACTCTGGTGATCCTTTTACTTCATCAAGCACCATCAAATTCTCAGTTTGTCCAATATGTCGGCCAGCAAAACCAATAACATCCACATCAGCCTCGGCTAATGATGTTAGCATTTAGCTTAAAGTGGCTGTAGACTCCAAGAATCAGCTGATGTAAGAGCGTCTTTCCACTTTGAAGTATGAGTAAAGTATAAGTACAGTAAATCCATCTTTTCTGAGTCTATTGCAGAGAGACACAAGACAGCCTGGAGTAAATATGAGGTGTAGTGATCCGCTCACTCTGTCCGAGCTCGCTGACACCTGCCATGACGCCACTCTGCATGTGACTGAATCATTGAGGCTTGATGGTGAACAATCCAGATCATTCATTCAACAGATTTTTCCTTGTCACGTTCGCCTTCCTTTTAACGCCGACGGGAACATGTTATTCACTGATGTCCTGTTGCATCTGCCTTCAGAACATATACGCTCTCGCCCTGTTAACAGCGGCGAAGACGGTGGCCTTGAAACGTGTGACTTCAAACACACCCACCGTTCACACAGCAGCGTTTTCAGAGGAGCTGCTGGGAGGAGCGTCCCGTCCTGGGGGAACTGTCAATAATGAGTTTAGCTGCAAAAGCTGTGGAGGTGAAGCCGGGTTGCCTGAGGCTGTTATGGTAATTTGCCTGTTGATTGGAGATCCCCTTTGTAGTGTGATGATGACTGTTGTTGGGTTTGTTCTTCCCTCCCTGCACCACATCGTAATGCCTTTCACCGTGATTTCTGTTTTTTCAACTTTTGTCTTTTGTGCTGTGTTGCTCTCGACCAAGCGGCAACCTCCGGCGCTGAAAAATGAAGCCAATGCGGAAGTGCAGTTCCTCGAATAACCGCTAGAGCAGGCCGCGGAAGGGAGTCAATTACATTTGTCCGATTTTACGACAGAAATAAACATATTTACAGCCTGGTTCAAAACATGGCTCTAGTCTCATAAGCTGTTTTTCTACTCCATGACAACTCTGGGGGGGGGCGAATTTTTTTATAAGGCGTTCGTTTAAAATATACAGCATACATCATTATGCACAATTCATAGCTGTCAATCTAAGTGGCGCCACTTTGATTGACAACTAGCCACTGACGGTCTAAAGGGCGTCACCCCGGCTAATTCTAGTCACTGAGTTGACTAGTCAAAGAGATCGTCGTGGGGTTAGCCGGCTAGCAACGATATTTAGCATTTAACCTAGCGGCTTTTTTCAGCCAATAGCGTTCATTCGATCCGCCTCAGCTCCGCCCTCGCTCCACCTCTTTGTCCATATTTGGAGTAACCGGAGGTAGGCTACCAAGATGGCTACGCACTACGATTTGCTTCATTTTTGCTCTTCAGAAACCTATGGGTGACGTCACGGACACTACGTCCATATTTTGTACAGTCTATGGTACTGACACCAAGAGCTATTTAAATGCTCTGTTTCTTTACAACATTTAGAAGCGACAATTTGTTTGTGTTTAACTTGCAAAATGGAAGCTAGTTGGCCCAGATATACTGTTCTCTCTGAACCTGCTGAGGTTGTCTTTTCTTCATGTGTCCACATTTGGCGATAGCAAATGACTCAACTCAAAGAAAAAGGTGGCCGCAGATTATCGAAGGAATCACAGATGGGACGAAGCAAAAGCCAACAGTGTCGCCTTTGAATCAGCTGTTGGAAGCCAAGCGATGCCGGAAACTATTTTTTGCTGCCGCCCAAACACAGACCGCACCAATCGAATTAATAGTATCAACATTATCAGTGATATCAAACACAAAATCATCTCATAATCACATATTTTAGATTCTGCTTTTTGGTAATGTGGTGCCCAAATTACAACACAGTCAAAACAAATATCCAGCACATGCAGTATGTATTGATGTATATTTTAATTTCAATTCAACTTTAAACTACAGATGCTCACAGATATTGTATTAGAGAGTTTATCAGGCGTCTGTGGTGAGATTGTGAATTAAACTTATGAATCTATAACATGTGAACAAAAGCCATCTGATTTTAATGTCACATAAATGAAGCAACTCTCCCTGTTTCAACAGCCAGGTGCAAAATGGAGCTAAACCCTGCGTGTGCAGCTTTTCTAGGCCGTTACCTAAAACACAGATAAATCACCAATACGGCAGTGTGAGTAATAAACTCATCAGCAACAGCTTCTTATTTACTGGTGGGATCTTACTTCCACCCTGTAATTAATTTTTCATGCTTTGAGTGTCTGTGGCAGCGAGCTGCTCGAGCTCAGTAAACATTTAGCTTAGCCGAGTGCAAAGGTCGTCTCATGGCAACCGACATGCTTTTACACTCAGATCAACGTCACAGCGGCTGAAAGGAGACACACGTGGAGCCACACCTGAACATGGAGACTAGGGATGAGCGAGTACACCACTATCTGTATCTGTATCTGTTTAACCATCTACATTATCTGTATCTGTATCCGTA
>JBBMOC010000659.1:5668-24058 GCA_037975185.1 Centropyge bicolor
TGTGAATTTCCCCATGGGGATGAATAAAGTATCTACCTACCGACCTACCTAAAGAAATACCACTATGCTTCCAGTTGCAAAAATACTGTGTGTGTACAAGTGAGCAGAGACTTTTCCACTAACCTTATGATAGACGAGAACATGCTTGTAACCTTGTAACAAAGATGGCGACAGCTGCAGCTTCTGAATGCTTAGAAGACAGAAACAATGAAAATGCATTGACCAAAAAAATTTCACTTTCACTCATGAAAACTCAACTACGACATCTCTACATTTGTGTTGACTGAAGCTTTTTGTAGGGTACAATACAAACTGGTATGCTTTTCTTAGGATGTCCTTTGAATGTCCGTTGCTGACAACCCTGAAAAAAACCTACTCCTAATAATAATTCTACAATCCTAAACCCAAGTTTCATTCTGCAAAAAACTAATTGAAACGAGAAATAACAAAATGCACACAGAGATATAAAGATACAGCTGTTGCATAGATTCTTTGTTCAGGATACTGAACGTTCAGCAAATTTGAAACAACAAAAACAACCTTATCTCTCTCCAGTGTAAAGTAAGTAGCAGAATATGGGATATCGAGTACCACTGTGAGTGCAGCAGGTCAGATTCGAGGGACTGGTTTACACAGGATAGAACCTTCTGTTAAAGAGCTGGACAGGGAATTTGCTTTCTCCTTGCTATCTGTTTTGCTGTCTTTCCTCATTCCCCTTGTCCCAGTTAACTTGTCCTTCTGCAGCCTGCCCCCCCCCACTCTGAAGGGAATCGCTCTGGGTCACTCCGTCTCACTCCTTCTCTTATCAGCTCTCTCCATTCCTCTGCTCCGTTCCCCTTGTTTGAGAGGCTGTTGATTCAACCCTCTCTGTTCTGTTCAGTCTATCAGCCTCTGCCTCTGTTTGGTGCCAAAACACCCCCCCCCCCTCATGCAGCCGAACACGCTCAGAGCTGAGAGCTGATAGAGCCACAGTACAAATACCACAGTCTGCTCTGAGCGTCCAGCAAACGCCGCCGTCATCTGCATCTTCTAGGCTGAGTTACAATGAGTAACAGATGCAGATGATCCAGAATGCAGCAGCACAAAAACAGCACATGTCACACCGCTGTTCAGATCGCTCCACTGGCTCCAGCTGCTGCTGCATCAAATTCAAAGCTCTTACACTTGCCTACAAAACTACAACAAAAACAGCTCCCTCCTCCCTGAACACCCTGATTCAGGTCTACACTCCGTCTCGCTCACTACGCTCGACCAATGAAAGGCGCCTGATACAACCAAATCAAAAGGGCCCGAGGTCAATAGCTAGACTCTTCTCCTCTGTGGTTCCAGGTGGTGGAACGAGTTACCAAACTCTGTTCGATCTGCAGAGTCACTCTCAGTCTGTAAGAAAAGACTAAAGACCCAGCTCTTCACTGAACACCTTGGACCTTGATAAACTCCTATAAAATGAACACACATACACACACACACACACACACACACACACACACATACACACACACACACACACACACACACACACAAACAAACACACACACATACACACAAACACACACATACAAACAAACACACAAACACACACATACACACAAACACACACACAGACACAAACACATACACACACACACACACAAACACACACACATACACACAAACACACACATACACACACACATACACACACACATACACACAAACACACACATACAAACAAACACACACACACAAACACACACAAACACACACATACAAACACACACATACACACAAACACACAAACACACACATACACACAAACACACACACACAAACACACACGAAAAAAAAAAAGTCTAATTGTATGTTGTAATGTATGCCTGTAGACAGGCCCTATCTAACTTGAACCTTGATTTTTTTTTTATCCAGGTTGTTTCCTCCTGACTAGATCCTTGCTTGTGTTGTATTTACTCTCAGATGTACGTCGCTTTGGACAAAAGCGTCTGCTGAATGAAATTGTAGAATTGTAGAATTGTAACAGGGAAGGGGTTCGGTGTCCTGCTCAGGGACAGTTGGACGGGACGTATAGCATGCAAACTTGAAGCTGCTGCACAATGTGACCACTAGACTAAACCATGAGTTCCTACTGAAAACAACATGATCCATTGACTGACTGTGTATTTTCAACTGAGCTGAACTGAACGACACAGCATACTTTTTTTTTCTTCTCTATAACTGTAAACCATCAGAGTGTGTTTTCTGTAATGGTCTCCCTCAGAGACCTGATGTCTCCCAGCTGTCCGCTCTTCGATGGCGGCCTCTGAAGTGAAAGCACTGCTCCTCCATCGCACCGTCTCCTGCTCAGCCTGAGCGTCACTCTTTAACTGACTGTAATGTCTCGTGCCTGACTGCACAGAGCGCTCTGGGCTCGGCTTGTCTCCCCTGGCAGTTGTTCTGTCTGTGGTGATCATGTCAGCATGATCATTTTGTCAGCCTTGGGAGCTGAGATGCATTCGCTCGGCCGTGACCAGCTGTCAGTCCAGAGATGACACTGTGTGTGTGTGTGTGTGTGTGTGTGTGTGTGTGTGTGTGTGTGTGTGTGTGTGTGTGTCTGACTCCTAGGCCCTGACTTAATTTTTCCTTCCACTTGTTTTTGAGACTCTGGAGAGGTGGTTCACTTTGTTCATGCACGACTGTGTCTTTGTGTGTTCTTAAACATGTAAACTTTGCAGGACGGTGACATCTATGTGTTTATATGAGGAGGAGGATGATGTCAGTGATCACCTGACCTTTCATGCAGCGCCACCACCAGGTCAAAGCTTTCACTCATCCAGTGAAACATCATCTACTGGACTGACACAAACATTTTCTATAGACTGTTATGAGTTCAAAACTGGGTATCCTCAAAGCTTTGGCGATGTTAGTTTGTGGCTGTAAGTGAATTGTCTTGACAACTATTGGATGGATTGCCATTAAAGAACCAGTCCTACATCTGTGTCTACATTGACAGTGCTCAAACAAAACCAACACGCAATCACTGTAGTTACTAGGGATGAGCGAGTACACCACTATCTGTATCTGTATCTGTATCTGTTTAACCATCTATATTATCTGTATCTGTACTCGGAGTGGGCGGTACTTAAACCGGAAGTGAGTGCAGAAATGGGTGGGGCTTAAAACGGTACATTATTTTAAGTCTGAAATTGATATGGATTGATCAGAAGCTGCTAATCTACTGTATTCAAAGCCTATATACAGTATATCTCAATAATATTTATAATATTATTTTCATGAACTGCAGAGAGAAAGTGTCAGATACTGCATGCAGCCACATACAATAAAAATACAGGCTAATTTGTGTGTTCAGCTTTATGTGTGTATGTGTGTAAATGGTCTGTAAGACTGTTTATTTTTTAATGATCTGTGTGAACTTCATGATTCATGCAAACATCCAGTGATGCAAACAGGGAAATAATATGTCAGCCTTGTTCACTGTGTTCTTCTCAAAAGCACCGCGTTAAGTACGAGCAAGTTTATTCAACTGACTTCATATCACCAGCCAAACTAAGAGCAAGCAGACGGTAAAAAAATAAATAAATAAAATAAAAAAAATCCGACCTGAGCGGAGGCATTTACCGACGCGACGCGAGCCGTTTTCAGCTCTGTCTTGTCAAACGCACCGCGTGTATGTTGCGAGAGATGTGCACAGACGTGTCTGTGTAGGGAGGGGCGGGCGCTGTGTGTGACTGGCCAATCACAGAGCGCAAAGACAGTCAGTTACACAATGAGAATTTTCCTTCAGCTTTTTTACTCGTATCATAATCGTGTTTGTCCAAAATGCTTTATCCATAACGGATACTCGTCTGAAACGAGTATCCGGCTCATCCCTAGTATTTACGCATGTGAAATGAAAGAAAATATACATTAAGTGCTTTGTCTCATGTTTACACACATGAAGTGCGTGTCTTACACAACAGCTGTTGTAGACAGCTGGATTGATTAGAAGAGAAGCCTATATTCCCTTAAATGCCATATGACTGATTAATGTGGCTGAAATGCATTTTGTATAAACATGCATGCAAACCTAAACAATTAATAAGTTACAAAATTGTTGCTAAAGCATAAGCATAATTTCAGCACAACTTCCAATATTCTCCATACCTTTATTCTCATGAAGAGTTTCTCTCCCAAACTTTCTCTTTTATCTTCATCACTACTCTCTCCTCTGGCTCCTTCCAGCTCAGGAAGACTTTGTGTCACTGGCCGAGATGGAGGATTCCTTGTTGAGGAACCTTTTCAGGGGTTACCAGAAGTGGGTGCGGCCTGTCCAGCACGCCAACGACACCATCACTGTACGCTTCGGACTCAAGATCTCACAGCTGGTCGATGTGGTGAGGAAACAACACCCACACACAAACACACGAGGTGTATAAGATAATGTCAAGATATTCCAAGTTTTACTGATCGAGAATGGGCCTTCTGGGCTGTATTTGTGAAATTTATTATGGTCAACTTTCTTTGTTTTCAGCTCTACTATCTTTCAGGCTATTGAGTTTCCAATTATTGTGTTGGATGATAAAGAGAGTAGATTTATATAAAACAAGTAACAAAGTGGAAGTGAGTAGAAAATGATTATTTATTTATTTTTTGGAGGACTTGTTATTTTTGTGTTCTCAGCAAAATAAATACCAAAGTTGTTTATGTGAAGTACAGATTTTGATTTGAATGGCTGCAACGTATTTGTATGCAGCTTGTGTACTTACTTTGTTTTTGAACGGAAGAGGGAAAATCATTAAAATCAGGATGGACTTTAAAAGGTCAATCAGAAAGTGCATGTTGCTGAAGCCCACAAATTTACAATTCACAAAAAAAAATGAAATGAAATTCTGAGGACACGACCTCGATGGCTGCTCTGGCTCCGTCCTTGCCATACATTATGTATTGTATTAATATTAGATAGACTAGGGTGTTTTAAACTGTCTGCACTTGATCACATCCGGAGCGTCCTTGAGCCAAGTGGAAGCAGACGTATACAGACTCTGATGCTACCATGAGTCTGACCCAGTGTGTACCTGTTAAGGAAGCTCTCTGCAGAAATTAAAATGGCCTTATGTAACATGGTTAATAAAATCATGTTGTGGTCTTCTGAGGATCGGAGCGTTATGGAAGGAACGGAGGAAGGAGGGAAGGAAGCGAAACTCACCTTCACTGTAACATATGAGGCTATAAAGCACAAGAAGGATGAGTTGATATTTTGAAAGAAGAAAGATGCAAAGGAGGGAATGGAAGGAAGTCCATGAGAAGAATTTAGTAGATTTTGATCAGAGGAGGTGAAACACAATGACAGAGAAAGGCAGGTTAGGAGTGTAAGAGATGGAAATGGGGGACTATTAAGGGAGTTCAACTGAGGAGCTAGCAGCTACGCTTAAAGCAGAAGTGTGAGGATAAACAAGGAGGAGGGCGAGGAACTGAGGGATTCAAAGGGGCAAAGACAGGAAGAGAGAGTAAAAAGTGGAGACAGGAAGAAAGGTTAAAAGGGAGGTCCAAAGTGGTCTTTCACAGCAGCAGAGGAAGTAATGAGGCCATCAGGCAGAGAGGAACCAGATCGCATTCATTATTTACACAAGGACACACACACACACACAAAGCTGCTCCCACTATCCACAGAGGGCCACGTTTTGACTACATCAGCATTTGATGTTCCTACTTCAGCCGTGCAGAAATAACATTTAGAAGAGTGCCATCTTGTGGTGTTCTGACTGAACTACAGTTTTCTTTTGAGAGAGGATGGGCCTGCGATCAGGTTTCAGTGTTTCCCTAAGGTTGACTGCTTTGGGCGAGTAGACCCCAATTAATTACAATTACAGCCAATCACAGACGATGTTCTCAGACTGATCTGAGTGCTTTTCTAGTTTTATCTGAATGAAAGTGAGAGGGGAAAAGTCCAGGCCAAATGTTGAAAGAATGGTACCAGTTAACTTTGATTGCATCTCATCTTTCTTTGTTAAACATTTTCACATTCTGTGCTTCAATTGAACACTTGAAGGTTTCTTTGCTTACACTCCAATGTAGACCATCTGGAGCAAAGGCCAGGAGTTTTCATTCAAGCAAAACTACACTGCAAAAATTAATAGTCTTAATATAAGAAATAAATACTTGGTTTGAGCAGATACAGACTAAAATTAAGTGAAATAATCTGCCAGTGCAGTAAGATAATCACACTTGGTAAGATTTCTTGAAATAAGAAAAAATATCTATATATTAGACAAGTGAGAAATGTCTTAAAATAAGTGGTGAAACACTTATTTCAAGTACTTTATGCAAGTCAAATGATCTCAAAACTAGCTTTTCAATTCTTATTTCACTTTTGTTGTTAACTTAAATTGAGTGAAAAAAAAACTAAATCAAGAGCACCTTAACAAGATGATTCTTCTTAATTCAAGAGTTATGATTAGCTTAAGCTAATACCTAATATATGATAGCTAATACCATAACCTCCCAGTAAGCATTCACACACTGTGTGAATGCTTACTGGGAGGTTATGGTATTGAAACAAGATTTCTAAGCTAAGAGGTGGTCATGCGAGCAGCATCTGACATAATTCGACTTATGTTCTGTGAAAAATATCTAGTTTTAGGATCTCATTACTAACTAAGAAATAAAAAGACAAATATTCTCAAAACAAGAATAATAGTCTTAAACATCCTGTGCTTGCAGAGTATATTGCGCTCAAAACAAGATCAAAAAGACTTTTTGGATAGATACAAGATTCAAAAACTTGGTTAGATTGTTAATTTTTGCAGTGTATGACTGGTGTGTTAACTGCATGGTAAATCAATCGGAGCACATAAAGCCAAATTGCCTCCTACGTTACCATATGACATGCTGCTAACAAGCGCTATTCCTTTTAAAAGGCCATGTTTTTAAGCAGAGTCCGGCTCAGTGCTCCCTCCACATTAAACACTGGGGCTACATTACATCACAAACACTGAGGACAAAACAACGTCACCGATCTGCTTTAATCAAATATTCCCCGGTCCAGCTCAGCTAAGCACAGAAGCATCCAATCCATCTGCACATAAGCACATTAGGTAGTGAGCATTAGTTGTTTACTACCGAGCCTGTTTGAAAGTGCTACTCCTCCAGGCAACGGCAGGGGAAACAATGGGCTTCGCCTGGCCACCTCTCCACAGCAGACAGACCACAAAATCTATTCCATATTTTCTACGTTCTCTACTTTTTCCAACAGCTTATATTGAAAACCTCTCTGACTTCAACAAACACTTTACTGTCTTTGTCCTATATATGTACCTTTAAACAAAGCCCTTAACCCTAAAAATGCTCCTCTGTGCTTTCTTAGTGGCAGCAATGAACCCACTTAAAAAAAAAAATTCCTTTCTAACTTGGTTTAAGAACTTCCTTTCATCCCACTCAGCATTTTTTTTCTCCACCTCCCTCATTAGCCTCTCTTATTGTTCACAGTAAGCCCCACTAAGATGTATAAATAGTGAACAGAACTTCCTCTCTGTCTTCCTGCAGGATGAAAAGAACCAGCTGATGACGACAAATGTTTGGCTCTGGCAGGTAACAGTCAACACTACTGTTTTCTTTCCTTGGACAGAGTGGTCAGTTTATGATCAGCTCATTTTTTTTAAACACAGTTTGATAGATTATGATTCATTAGCTGCAATGTGCTACTGTAGTCTACTGCATAGAAAATTAACAGTGTCACACATTATGGTGTAGTATAATTTTACTATGATTAAGGAAAGCTGACAAATCTAATGCAAGGTTTTAACCTATTATTTCATTTTAATATTAATTACTATTTATTAATCCCTTTTAAATATTATAAATATATTACATTGCTATTAATTTCATATGTTAATTATAGCATTAATTATAAAATAAAGTGAAGAGTAAAATGCAAAGATTTCTAAACAAATTTAAAAAAACAACAACCTGACTCTGATTGGCCGCTCCTGCTCAGACTAGAGTAACATGTGATTTGTCATGTGACCACTTGAGAACTGACCTTAAATGTTTGCCCGACACTTCACTTCTTTACTTTCATCAAAAAACTTTTTCCACTCCAACTTTTTCCATTTTTAAGTATAATTCTTAGAGAGCTCAACATATGAAGTAAATATAAGATGAAAGGGCATCAACAAAATAAAATATTATAGCAATGTTAAAGTAAATAGACGCAGTCTTTGAAAATAATGAATTTTACATAATAATGAATAAATCTTGTATTTTAAAGGAGATTACATGGATTTGTGAATGTTTCTTTTCACTCATCAGAAGACTATGCTAAAAATAATACATTTACTCAACAAGATGTTGAATCAAAGACGCAGTCACATGGTCATGGTCAAGGCAACAAGCAACCTGGAGACAACTATGTCATGTAAAACCTGAGCTCCTTTTTTTCTTATGTATGTACCACAGCAGCTCTTACAAAGTGCACACTGTCACAGCATGGATACAAGTACACAGGAAGTGCAGGGATTGGAAGGCAGCCATGGTTCCCATTTGCTCGGTGCAGTTAGCAGTTTGGTGCTGTCCATGGTGCTGAAATGCAAAAGATGCACTTAGACTTATGAAGCTGTCTGAAGTCTGGTTCCTTACACGGCAGCATTATAGGCTCATACTAAAACATAAGATAAATGTAGTGGACTGGGTGACTTATCATGCCTTGATATTTATTTATTTGAAGGAGTGGATTGATGTGAAGCTGAAGTGGAACCCAGATGACTACGGAGGCATCACATCCATCAGAGTGCCTTCAGAGACTATATGGCTGCCTGACATCGTCCTGTATGAGAAGTGAGTGATGCAGCGTTCTGCACACATCTGCCTGATAACACTGAGGCGTATTTCACATCTTACCTTCAATGGTCTTTATTTCTCGTCTTCTCCCAGTGCCGACGGCCGCTTCGAGGGTTCCCTGATGACCAAAGCCATCGTGCGCTGGGATGGCACCATAACCTGGACTCCACCTGCCAGCTACAAGTCCTCCTGCACCATGGACGTCACCTTCTTCCCCTTCGACCGTCAGAACTGCTCCATGAAGTTCGGCTCCTGGACCTACGACGGCAACATGGTGGACCTGGTCCTGGTGGATCACTACGTGGACCGTAAAGACTTCTTCGATAACGGCGAGTGGGAGATCCTCAACGCCACAGGGGTGAAGGGAAGCAGGAGGGACGGGGTGTACTGGTACCCGTTCGTCACCTACTCCTTCATCCTGAAGAGACTGCCCCTGTTCTACACCCTGTTCCTCATCATCCCGTGCCTCGGCCTCTCCTTTCTGACCGTGCTGGTGTTTTACCTGCCGTCAGATGAAGGAGAGAAGCTGTCACTGTCCACATCGGTGCTGGTGTCGCTCACTGTGTTCCTCCTGGTCATAGAAGAAATCATCCCTTCATCCTCAAAGGTGCGTTACCTCAGGGGGTTTGCTTTATTGGAAATAATCAAACTAGCTACGGCTAACCAGCTAGGTTAAATGCTAAATATCGTTGCTAGCCGGCTAACCCCACGACGATCTCTTTCCCAAACTCAGTGACTAGAATTAGCCGGGGTGACGCCCTTTAGACCGTCAGTGGCTAGTTGTCAATCAAAGTGGCGCCACTTAGATTGACAGCTATGAATTGTGCATAATGATGTATGCTGTATATTTTAAACGAACACCTTATAAAAAATTTCGCAGTCTGCAAATATGTTTTTTTCTGTCGTAAAATCGGACATTTTAACTTGGGGCTCAAATGTTATTGACTCCCTTCTGCGGCCTGCTCTAGTGGTTATTGGAGGAACTGCAGCTCTTTTTGCACTTCCGCATTGGCTTCATTTTTCAGCGCCGGAGGTTGCCGCTTGGGTTTACATCAAATCTTATGTTCAAGTTTCTACTGGGCTGAATTTTTTTTTTTCAATCTATCCCATTTTTTTCCCCATGTCCAGTTATCCTAATTGTAATCTTAATTGCAGCACGCCCTAATTAACATAGATCACAACCACTGCCCTCTCAATTACCTGCGGCTTAAACTGCATGTCAACTCAATTAACAAGCTATCGACTTCAGATACAGCTCAGTCCAACACCAATGGCTACGTCCAAAATCACTGATTTGTCCCTGTATGGTATCCTCCACTATTCTCTTATACTCCATATTTTTGTATAGAAGTATCAAATTATCCCACAATGCAATGTAAAAATGACTGAACATTCAACAGACACTGACAAAGCTTCAGCTCTAGCTCCACCACAAATTAGGCATTTGTGGGTAAAATATCTCAACAAGTATTGGCTGGATTCCCTCGACACTTGCTGCCGATATTCAAGCTCCCTGTAGGAGAAATTTTAATGACTTTGGTGATCCCCTGACTTTTTATCTATTGCGAACAGACTGTCAAAGTTTTTTCCAAGTTTTCTCCCGAGCCACATGAGACATTAAAGTTAGTTTTCACAGAATTCATTATGTCACAAATGAACTGATTTCTCCTCATATGTTCCTTATAATAAATATGTCAAACATCAGAATGAGCTGTTTAACTGATTCACTTCCACGTCTCTGTCTCCAGGTGATCCCGCTGATCGGAGAATACCTGCTCTTCATCATGATCTTCGTCACTTTCTCCATCATCGTCACCGTCTTTGTCATCAACGTCCACCACCGCTCCTCCGCTACGTACCACCCCATGGCCCCTTGGGTAAAGAGCCTCTTCCTCCAGAGACTGCCCAGACTGCTGTGCATGAGGGGGCACACTGACAGGTAATCAGGGATGAACTGTAGTCAAAGGAATGGGAAAAAATACTTATTCACTGTCTGGAGAAGGTTGGCTTAAATACTGGAGATGAGAGGAGACAGCGAGGCGGTTAACTAGAAAAACAGTTGCCAGGCAATTAACTGAAACCCCAGGAAGTTACTGGTCCTGGCCAAGAAATAAGTCTGACACATAACCTCCGTAAAATGTCGACTCAGCTGTTTTACACTTCAGTTTTCATAGGGATTAAACAAACAAGATATACTGTTTTAATTAGTGAGATTTTGACTTGCTGGGAGGCCGACTTTATTACCTTGGTTCAGACCCAGGCTGGCTGTTTCCCCCTGCTTCCAGTCTTTATACCAGGCTAACCTAACAGTCACCTGGTGGGAGTGATGCCAGTCTTCTCAGCTAACTTCTCCATCGTCCTCAGATACCACTTTCCAGACATGGAGATGCACAGCCCGGAGCTGAAGCCCCGCAGAGGTGTGGGGAGGAGGGGGGTTCCCGGCCACAGCGCCGGCCAGCAGAGGGGCCCCCTCACAGGGAAGGAGGATGAGAACCAAGCCTGGCTGGCCATGCTGGAGAAAGCCACCAATTCAGTGCGCTACATCAGTCGTCACATCAAAAAGGAGCACTTCATACGAGAGGTGTGGGAGCGGGAAGGCGGGGGGGGGGGAGGAATGGGATGAAAGTATTTTTTTTTTATTGTTAGAGCTTCTTCATTGTTAAAATTTCACCTCTGTTAATGTGTCATTTTCTCTATAACTACTTATCAAAAGGACACAGAATAATATACTTAATGATGAATTTATCATATTGACAAATGTGTCTCACCTTTCTTTTTTGTCTCTGTCTCTCTCTCGCTCTGCCCGTCTATCCCTCTCTGTCTCCTTCAGGTTGTTCAAGACTGGAAGTTTGTGGCTCAGGTGTTGGACAGGATTTTCCTGTGGGCCTTCCTCACAGTGTCAATCCTGGGAACTGTCTTAATCTTCACCCCTGCTCTGCAGATGTACCTCAGCACACCTTGATGAACACACTGACACACACACACACACACACACACACACACACACACACACACACACACACAGACAAACAAACGAATACTCTCCAACAGCTCCTTCTTGTTTACCAGTTTGTCTTTGGCTATGATTTATTGATAAAGCTCAATAAAACATTCACACTGTATATTTCTATTGTAGAATCAAACCTTTACCTCCCTACAGTATGGTTTGCAGCCTGTAATGACTACTGGAAACTGTAACGTTCTAGATGCAACTTTCATTCAGTATAAGATGCATGCACCGGGGTGCACAGCAGCGAAAGCAATAAGCAGGTGATAGTAGCGTGTCTGGTTTGAAAATCCATGTTTGTATCAATGTAACATTGTAATTATACATGCAGCAGCATGCACAGTGTCACTTCATCAATAATGAGTTGTTTTGTGTGTCACATGCACCATGTTGTCCAGCCAGCTGTACTCGACTGTAAGTGCTGTAATGATGATGATAATTAAAAGATGTACAAAACCATTTTTCTAACTTGATGCTTACGACAAGGCAACCTGAGCAACTCCCCCGGTTTGTTTGTGTTAAATTCGATTAGCTGCACATTAGTGTGGCGATACATACAGTGAAATGACAGGGGCCATAAGGTGACACTCACATTATAGCATAATCTCATGGTTCCATTTCCTAGAGAATTATCCATTTTCTAGAGGATTTATAGAGCATACAGGTTGCATACTTCTGAATAAATTAGCCACAGAATACTTCATAATTTCTAAATAATAATAATAATAATAATAATAATAAAAGGAGGGTCCCCAGGTGGGGGGAGCTATGCTCTGTAGTATGGACTAGAGTATAGACCATATGCAGTGGACCAGTTAGGTTGTGTTTATGGCTGTAATGACACAGTATCACCACTAAGTGGCAGTAAACATCCTTTTTTGCCACAAAATATAAAAACTATTTCATACTATTTCTGTGATTTATATATAAGCAGGCAAAAAGAGCTACTAAGATAGAGACACATGATCTATGAGTATGTCATGGTACAGATCAATATGTAGTAAATATGACGTGTCCTCACATTAATGATGTATCTTCACTCACAGCATCAGCCTGGATGAAGGTTGCAGCAGAGCAGTGCAAACAAACAGTGAAAGGGCACAATAGCATTAAAGTCTGTACAATGTAATTAGACATAACAGATAAAATCTTTCTGAACTTTAGACTATCCAGTGTTTGTTGATTGTAGGTCATGTAGCATTATACCGTACTGTCCCCCCCGCCCCTTCTGATCAGCTCCACTCAAGCTTCCTCCAGTTGTCTGCTTTGCTAAAGGGCATATCATCAGCACTAATTACAAGAGGAGACAGAGGCTCATTCATTTCCCCCGCACTCATTTTCCCAACTGGCTGAGTTTGTCTAACTGAAGCGCCAACCTTCCAGTTATCAGCTGCCGTAACTTTCTCGCCTTCAGGCTTTTGTCACCGAGCAAATATTGCTACAAGGTGCAGTCCCCGATGATATCATAGTGTTTAGTGCTTTGGCCTAGTTTTTGGGAGACATGAGTTTGTTCTCCGACTTATTAAAAATGGCTGGCATGCTTAAGTGAAAGCTTCTCCCCTGGTTCTCCTGCACTTGAACAGTCTGACCTCAGCCCACTCCTCTATTATTCACAGCTACAGATCTGACTCGGGCAGACAGGTGTGTGTGTGTGTGTGTGTGTGTGTGTGTGTGTGTTTGGCAGAGACAGAATGAGAGTGCACTAGAAGGGCACAGCATGTGTGTGTGTGTGTGTGTGTGTGTGTGTGTGTGTGTGTGTGTGTGTGTGTGTGTGTGTGTGTTTGGCAGAGACAGAATGAGAGTGCACTCGAAGGGCACAGCGTGTGTGTGTGTGTGTGTGTGTGTGTGTGTGTGTGACACAGACAGACAGTGGCAGAGCAGGGTGTGATCCCCTCAGGATTCCTTATAAATAAACAAGCTTTCAGGTCTTGGGATGGAGAAAAATCTGGAAGCGTATGTAAGGCACACAAAATATTTTGAAGGGAACTCTTTCCGACAAAAACATATTTCATGTACTTACGTGCTCTAGTGGGATATTCATAATTCAATACTACTAAATTGTATGAAAAAAAAAGTTTTTTGCATCAAAAGAGCAAAACTCGGTGAACCATAACATTTCATACATTTAACCTATTTGAGCCACAATGAAAACAAACAAAACTTGTATTACTTAACTTAAAAAAATGGTGAGCAGAATTGCAACTTTGTATTATGAGAAATACAGTATTATAAGTTCTGTAAAGCTTCATCAAGACACAACTGAAGCTCATTGCTAAGACATAGCATTCATAATTGCCACTAAAAACAAGTGCAGCTAAACCAGGTTTATAGTCACATTCCAGCATACACACAGCACAACACAGTGCCTTGTAACTAGCAGGAGATTTAACTGAATATAGCACATGTTTCTGATGGCAGGGGAAATCAGAGCCTCTGCAGGAAACACAGTACAAGCATGAGGAAAACATGCGAATGGTTGTAAAAGTACTGGTGACATTAAAATTATAACTAAAATCTCGACTCGATGATGGCGCCAGATGAAAAGTCTTACAACTCTAACCTGAGAAGAACATGAATGTTGTGAATTTCATGGCTATCCATCCAATAATACTTCTCAAAAAATGTCAGCATCATTCTCAACCTTCACCCTCTGGGGACCATGAATAACTGTAACTTTGTTGGCAATCCATCCAATAGTTGAGGTGACTGTTTCAGTCAGGACCAGGATGACATCACTATCCCCAGAGCCAAGCAGCTAGCCTGGCTTATAATAAAACCAAGAAGTGTTTATGGGATGCAAACTGCCGACACACTTTAGGGGAATGAGCCAGTTATACTCTGTGGATACACTAGTTTTATATTCATAGAGATTTCAGCTCAGTTGTATTTGTCTCATGCCACAGGGAGATTTAATCCATCTGAGTGAACATTCTTTACTAACTTCAATCCTATACAGTCGGAGTCCAACCCAAGCGGCAACCTCCGGCGCTGAAAGATGAAGCCAATGCGGAAGTGCAAAAAAGCTGCAGTTCCTCGAATAACCACTAGAGCAGGCCGCAGAACGGAGTCAATTACATTTGAGCCCCATGTTAAAATGTCCGATTTTACCACAGAAAAAAACATATTTACAGCCTGGTTCAAAACATGGCTCTAGTCTCATAGGCTGTTTTTCTACTCCATGACAACTCTGGATTTTTTTATAAAGCGTTCGTTTAAAATATACAGCATACATCATTATGCACAATTCATAGCTGTCAATCTAAGTGGCGCCACTTTGATTGACAACTAGCCACTGACGGTCTAAAGGGCGTCACCCCGGCTAATTCTAGTCACTGAGTTTGGGAAAGAGATCGTCGTGGGGTTAGCCGGCTAGCAACGATATTTAGCATTTAACCTAGCTGGTTAGCTGTAGCTAGTTTGATTACTTTGAATAAAGTGGCTTTTTTCAGCCAATAGCGTTCATTCGACCCGCCTCAGCTCCGCCCTCGCTCCACCTCTTTGTCCATATTTGGAGTAACCGGAGGTAGGCTACCAAGATGGCTGCGCACTACGATTTGCTTCATTTTTGCTCTTCAGAAACCTATGGGTGACGTCACGGACACTACGTCCATATTTTATACAGTCTATGGTCCAACCTCGCCGCATTCAAGTGTCAGCCACAGCCGTTTAAAGTTATGCCATGGCTTGACAGAGACACGTGGGCTTGAAATACACAATAAAAGTTCATGCTGAGCGACAGTCAGAGAGTTCACAGTTTTGCCTTTGTTCAGTATTGACTTGGGAAGTGCATACTTTATTTTCTGTGACACTAATGTACAGCTCCAGTAGCAATGAACAAGATAAGATTGAAACGGTGATCACGGATGTACTCCGGGGAATTTCTTCGGGATATGGAAAGACTCAATTTTCTGCTTCACATCTGTTATCACCACTGTGAATTGAGGCTCATCTGGATGGAAAGGCTGAAACACACATTCTCCACAAGGTCAGTCTCACATGCATTGTTAATGATGCAGCTCCAGGTTGTACATCATGGGGGAAATTACAGGGGATGGTCTTGCTTCTGTGTTTGTAAGCAGCTCTGGGAGAAGAGCTGATCATGAATCCGATTACTGATTGAACAGGGACCAAAGTAATAAGATGATGACATCACACCTGTGTCAATCCTTAAAACATCATATACACAAACTGTGCATGTGTGTGACTACATGACTCAGAGCGCCAGCAGCACTGCAGCCCTGTGAAAAGGTCATTGTAGGTGCTGCAAAACATGCCCTGCTGCTCACCTCGAGGCTACCCGTCGAAAGGTGTGATCCCGCTTTTCAAAGAAAACACGTCCCGATTTCAGCGTGACCTTTACCTTTTCACGTCTCCTGTCATGAGAGTTGACAGCCAGAGTGAAAGGTGTTTGCTTCTTGTTTCTTGTTTCCGCCTCAGACAAGAGAAATGAAAGTGAAGAAATGTATAGACGAGACAAAAAAGGCAGAAGACAAATTATCTCTATGACTGTGTGATGGTGCTGGATTCAAAGACTACAGGCTACAGTGCACATGTAAATAAATGTATCTGGTACATATGGTAAAGGTCGCATTCATATTTTGCATTCATGAACAAGTACAGTGGATGATAAAGCTTCATATCTGGGTTTACACTGGAAAAAAGCCCCTCCAAAAATAAGCAAAAAAAAAATAAAATAATACAAGATATTTTTGCTTGTAATAAGTGAAAAAAATCTGCCAATGGAACAAGTGAAAATTGTCTTGATAAGATTTCTTGAAATAAGACAATATGTTAAGCCACAAGATCTTGAAATTAGCTGGAAAAAACTCATTCTTAGCTAAATTTTAGTTGTATTGTGAAGTTTCACGTTAAGTTTCAGAAGTTTCAGAAGTTACTATATCTTACTGAAATGTTACTCGTTAGGTGATTGTGTCTTATATTAAGTGTGATGAGATATTTTGATTAGAAATTAGAAAAATATACTTGGTAAGATTTTCAGTTTTTACAGTGTAAAGTCGCACTAATTAACACACTTATATTTAAAAAGGCCAAAAATAACTAATAATGTCAAAGATGAATCAGAGAATTAGGAATTGCAGTTCCCCTCAGCTCTGCAGAGCATTTCAGCATCTTGCAGCTCATCTTTTCAGGAACAGTGACGTCAGCTTATGTAAAGTCAGATTTAAATGAAGCTGTAGCGCAAGTTCATCCAGGAAGACATTAACACTTCCATTCACAAGCTGTTCCTCATGTTTCCTACTGCGCGTGCTCGGGCTCATTTCCCGCTGTTAGTGCTTGCGGCGGTCACCTGTAATCAGCTGTCTATCCAGCTGTTCGCTTCCACCCAATAGCACGGTGCCACACCCTCATTGTTAACCTATCATCTTCATGCTCTTCTTTTAAAATATGATCTGTCTCTGCCCGAGCTCTTTCATGCCAGTGATCTGCGCGCCCCTCCACCTCCCCATCACCGCCTCGCCTTGGAAGTATCGTCATCTTCTTCACCCTCTCCCATGGAATCAGATCCTTGTCTGGGCTCAGGAGGCAGTCACCCTTTCCACATCTAAGAGCACATGCGTCACCGAAGCTGCAGAGTCTCTCTCCAACCCAACCAGTCGCGGCAGATGGCTGTCCATCACTGAGCCTGGTTCTGTCCGAGGTTTCTGCCTGTTAAAAGGGAGTTTTTCCTCGCCACCGTCGCCAAGTGCTGCTCATGATGGGAAGTGTTGGGTCTCTGTCAGTAACTCTTAAAGAGTATGGTCTGTATGTAAAGTGCCTTGAGATGACTTTTGCTGTGATTTGGCGCTATTCAAATAAGAAGTGAATCGAAATTGAATCACCCATCCAGCTTCTCAGCCTCCAATTATCACCACCACCACCACCACCACCAGTGCCAGGACTCTGGGGGGGATTTATCCTGCGTCGGCTCGGATAGAGAATCTTCAATCAAGTCGTCTCCCCCCAGAGTCCAAAACGCCAAAGACTCTCTGTCAAGTTCTGTTATCAATATCACCATCAATGTCTTTTGTTGTAATAAATGATCTTCCTTCACAGACTCGTCTCTCTTGGTTGAAGTTAAGTTTTACATGAGCCACATTTCCAACTAAAGCAGGCAGCTGTTCTCCGAGAAAACCCCACCACCAAACAGCAGACAGGCAGAGTTGGAAGACTGGGAACATACTGGAGCATTTAGCTGGTGAAGAGCAAGAATATTTCAGGATTTGGTGGAGAGCAAAATTTACGTTCATTTTTAGGCCAGAGACACAACCCCATTAATTCAGCAATCATGCTGCAATCTCATCATTCATTTGGAATTGTGTTTCTGGCCACCTGGTCCAACATTCCCTCACATTATGTTCTGCTGTTTGAAGCTGAGCAGATAATGGTGATCGTCCTCTGTAGGTTCATCACTATGATTGACCCATTCCACATTGTCATTTGCTTTAAAATGTTACTGGCAGCAGCTGCATTCAAGTCATTCCCCCCTCCCACACATGCACTGTGCAGTGCGAGTTAACATGGTGAAGCATGCTGAGAATATGCAAGGGCAGAAGCCTCAGCATAAATCACATGTC
>JBBMOC010000660.1:0-12624 GCA_037975185.1 Centropyge bicolor
CTTTATATTGCAGCTACAGGCAGAAAGTGTGAGTGAAATGTGAGCCTCTCTACAGTCTGTATGGACGGGCTTAGTGATATTATACATCTATCTATTCTGTGAAATGTGTGTGAGACTGATGACGGAAAAATGAAGCTGAAGATCTTCTTGTTTGTTTTGTTAAAGAACGAAAAAGACTTTTGGGTTTAGCCTTTAGTTGTTCCACCTCTTCCCATTTTTGATTTATCCTGTACATGTTCTAGAGAAATAAACTAAGCTACTCTTTGCCTTCCAGTGTGAGAAGAGCAATGCCAGCCTGCTGATCCCAACCAATAGGACTTTACTTGAAGGCAAGACTCAGTCTTTTAATCTGTCGTTTGTTTTCATGCCTTTTTGCAGCTGCAGATCTGACACTGTCATAATATTGTGCTCATTCTGATTTACAGCACTGTCAGCCCTTTTTAATTACCTTGTAACCCCTAGGGTATGACTACATTTTTACAATTGCCTTTCTATGTTTAAATACAAGTACTGTACTATAGCGTGCGATACTATAGAGATTTGTAATACTGTTGTCTCTGTTGCAGGCTCCTCCATGTTGGGGACGACTGTTGCAGCAGAGGACAAAATCAGCCTGGAGGCGGAAACACACACTAAGTTCTCTGTTTGGGTGTCTTTCTATGAAATCTACAACGAGAACATTCATGACCTCTTGGAGGTGTTACCGAGCGGGGCCCTGAGGAGGACTGCGCTGCGTTTGTCACAGGACATCAAGGGCAATGCCTTTGTCAAAGGTTTGAAGAGAGGAGTGGTGCATACCAAACACTGCATACCATAAAGCTTGACAGAAGTCTGAAGTTGTTATTGTAAAAATGAAGTTTTAATATTTTACCCGTGGCAAAGTAAAACACACATCATCCTACTGTGCCATTGTGTAAAGAAACACAAAAGGACCCTTTTTTATATGGTTTTTGATCATTTGTATCCAGATCTGCGTTGGGTTCAGGTAAACACTGCAGATGAGGCTTTTAAGGTGATGAAGCTGGGCAAGAAGAACCAGAGCTTCTCCTCCACCCGGCTCAATCAGCTCTCCAGCAGGAGGTGAGGACGACAGCCAGTAGAATTTACAGATATTTGCCTCGACGTTTTGTTCAACAACAACAGCTTGAGCATCACATAATCATTAACACGTAGCTCACCAACTTTACCTGCAACCATTGCTTCTAAGTCAGATTCAGTGAACTGTCTTTTCTGCACAAATGTGCTCATCTAATACAAGCCACCTGTTAATGAGTTGGTGTGTAATCATGCCTTTGGCCATCCTATATGTAAAATAAAATATACAGTGTATATAAGTAAATTAACATTGGCTCCACATTTACCAGCTGCAACATTAAAGTAACGATCACATTATAATTATAATCCAGTTATATAATATATATTATTCTGAAATGGGCATTTTACTTTAGGGGTTTGAAATGTAAAATTTTCAAGTGTTTTTTACTAATACTGTGGTAGTACTACTTACATGCACACAAAACGCTCCATGTGAAGAGACGACTTCTACTTCCTTCTTCTTTCTGCAGTCACAGTGTTTTCTCCATTCGCATATTGAGGATTGAGGATATTGGGACTCCGAGGGTCCACACAGTCAGTGAGTGAGTGACCTCAGATTTAACTGGCTTATATGAACATGATTTTACCTTTGTAACTTTATGGCTCTCAGTACTGTGAAACAGGTGTTGAACATGAATGTAGAGCATCTGATTTTTGTGTTATCTTGTCCTTCATGTGAATAAATGTGTTTGTCATCAGGTTGATTCTGTGTGACCTGGCTGGCTCTGAGCGATGTGCCAAGACCCAGAATAAAGGAGAGCGTCTGAAAGAAGCTGGAAACATTAACACCTCACTGCTCATCCTGGGAAAATGCATCAACGCACTAAGACACAATCAGCAGGCCAAGTGAGATCATTACCTGCCCGTCGTTCTCTCTTTGTCTTCAATTGATTTTGTGCCAAAAGACTCACTATGTAATATAGATCTAATATGAAAGAGTCACTCATAGTGCTGATATTGCCGAAATATTTTTCCCAGGAGTTTGTGTCGACTAAAGCAGGGCTTAAAGGAAAGTGAATATTGGACTTGAGTTCATCAAGCAGAAACTCAAATTCAATGAGATTATAAAAATGTCCACTGGATTTTTTATTTCTAAATAGGAAACTCTTTGCTAACATGTTTGTATTGACAACATAAGAAACTGGTGCTCGGCTTATTTCGTCGTTTTTCTTCTCCCCAGTGAACGAAAATGCAGCTTTAAATAGTTCAAAGAAAGTGAAAGCACAAGTTTTGCGTTTCAACTGGAACCAGCTAAGCTTTGTGTTCGTCCGTTCCCTCCCTCAGGCTGCTTCAGCACGTTCCATTCAGGGAGAGCAAGCTGACCCACTACCTGCAGGGCTTTTTCTGTGGTCGAGGTAAAACCTGTATGATCATCAACATCAACCAGTGTGCCTCCATGTTCGACGAGACTCTCAATGTCCTCAAATTCTCTGCCGTGGCACAGAAGGTGCATATACGTTTTAATTTTCTCTCATTTCATGCTTTGCTTTCTGAGGGTTACCTCGTGTTTTCATTTAGCTGCAGACCTTAACACACACACAAACAGTTGGAAAGTAGCATCCACAGTCTAAAAAGTCCTCTGTCATTTGAAAAACCAAACTGCCACATCAGATTTAAGAATTTGACCAAAGAATATCATGACACTGCAGTGTTAATGGTTATGTATTAATTTGCCCCTTTTCTGCTCTTGTCTGTTTCCAGGTTGTGGTTCTGTCCACCCGGCCCCTTCCCATCATGCCCCAGAGATCCACCAGTGAGAAGTCCTTTACAATCAACGATGCCGAGAGGAAGGCTCTTCGCAGCGCCAGGAGGAGCTCGCTGAGTGGCTGGGATAGTAGCCTGGAGGATGTACAGGTGAGGCCGAGGTGGTTCCTGCTTATGCCTTCCTTATTACAGTTTATACAATGTTTTATAATTTATTACTGGATAAATCTTCGTTGTGTTGTTGTTAAAATCGTTTTTCCAGGAGGATGAGGACGATGAGTGTGACGAAGAGAAGAGTCTGATGGAGGATACGATGGATCTGACCGACAATGAAGAAGACAAAATTCTCATTGGTCAAAGGACTCATCAGGTTAGTCCCTTACAATGAAATTTAATTTATTAAAAACTAGGGCTGAGAACAAGCAGTTCTGGAAACATCAGGAAGGTGAAGATACATTCAGGCAGTGCTAAATTTGTTTGTAACCTGGTGTAATTAAATGGCTGTTTATTCAGAACTGTTGGCGAGGCCTTACATGAAGTTCTTTGAATTGAATTGAAATTAATTGAATTACTGTTTGTATTAAACTTTATTTTATGCATTTCTTCTGAGGTATGGCCTCCTGTGTAAATAAATAGATTTTAGTTATGGTCTGAACGAACAGTGCTCGTCTCCATTTAACTGCTCAGATAGAATGTTTAAGTTTCTTTTTTTCGTTTTCTCTCAAAGTTGAACTTTTCTACCAGTGCCACACCTCTTTTTCCTGTTCAGATAGATAGATAGTTAAAGCCATCTTATTTTTAGTAAACAGAACGTGCACTATGGAATCAGATGCACCTAGATAATCATGAATGCAGGATTCACAAATGCATTTGTTGCTGCCCTGTGATTGGCTGATTGGTTTTTTTGGGGTAAGGAGCAGTTGAACAGGTGAACCTCTTGGTGGCTGGTGAGATATCTACAGCAGTAAATCTTTCTATGTGCTTTGAAAAGATGGCGAGTGGAGAGTCATTTATAATAGAAATCAAGAAATGCAGACATCACTGAAGAAACGTTTCAATTTTAAAACTCTTTGCTGTTGTTACTGTGTTAATATTTTGTGTCAATTCTCAGAGGCAGGTGGCGCTGTTGAAACACCTGCAGGTACAGCTGAAGAATGAGCGAGCGGAGAGCCTGCTCATGGAGGCTCGAGTCAGAGAGGAGATCAGCAGAGAGTTCTCAGAGCTCTTCTCTGAGATGCAGAAAGACTTCAAGTGAGACATTTTGTTTATATACTACATAGGTCTTGGAAAGTTTTGGGTCTGATATTTAAGTCATACAAATGTGTGTGTGTTTGTGTCAGTGACCGCCTGGTGAGGGAAAGAGAAATCTTGGAGGAGCGAGCAGAAAGGAGGCTGGAGATCTTCAAGAACCTCATTGACAAAATGACACCTGGACCCAGTGCTGATACACAGGCCATGGTAACACACTCGCTCTTCTCCCTGAATCTGAAGGAAACAAGTGTCCTGTTTACTCCTTGGCTAACTGAATGAATGAAGCAGGACATTTGCAGAGGCTGTATTACATATATCACATTGCATCTTAGTGACAAGCTCTGTGTGCTACACTCACACTTCACACCCAGTTCTCACCAGCAGGGCTGCTCAACCCGTCTTTGACCTGCCTCCGCCTACAGCTCGCTGCTGAAATAATAATGATCCCTGTTGGAACAGCTTTATTCACTCTTAGAGCAAAGGGAATTTCAAGGTTTCTAACATTTCATGAAAGGACAGACAAGTTATTTGATCTCTTTGACGTTCCATATTAATTATCCAAAGAAATTCATAATGTAACCACTCAAGCATTTATGGCTTAATGTTCCAGGATGTGCTGACAGGTGTGACTGGACCTTGTCAGGTCACCAAACCTGCATGTTGTGATTCTGGCAGGGCGCTCTCTAATGTCCCTGACTGATTCCTCTGATGTTTCCGTCCTTCTGCAGGACAAATCTCTGGACTCATCTGAGTTGGCAGACATCAAGAAGGCCGCTGAGGCTGCTCATAAATGTCTGAGTTCAGACCAGGCAGGAGCTCAGGGAGGTCGAGGAGGCGCTGTAGTGGAGCTGGAGAGGAAGCTGCTGGAACTGAGTGAGCACCAGCAGAAAGTCCAAGAGCAGATGGCTCACAAACACAAGGGTAAAAACATATATGAGTCCATCAATGTCTTCATGTGTCAGTCATGCAGGCGCTGGATGCAGATGGAAGAAAACTACAAACTGAGTTCTTTTATTGATACTTTGTGGGGTCTGAAGGTCTGATGCACAGATAAATGTAAATGTAAACATTCCATACATCCAGCACCACAGGTTCAGTGTGAATTTGGTCTGTGGTTTGTCCAGAGTTACAGGGATTTTCTGGAAGGACACGTGAAGTTTTCACTGTACTTTTTGAAAACCACATATGAGTTTCTATTTCCTTTTCTTTGTCCATGGCTGGGTGCCAGTAATGGTATGTGGGAAATGGGTTCTTTTGTCATTTGGATGAACTGCCAAGGGCTATAGACAAACCATGAAAGTCGTGCAACATGCTTCAGTGAGACAGCTGGATGAAAGAAGGCATACTTCATAAATCTCACCTGACAAATGAACGATTGAATAACCTTCACACCAGTTCTATAAGCTTTCTCTATGACAGAGCAAGCTGTATTTTTACACTGTATTTTTCAACGTTTCTTCCTCTGAATTGTTCCAAAATTCACAGTTGGATAGCAGTTTGTCATCTTGGCCTACTTTTTACATCTTGTTATATTTCCATCCTTTTTGTGTCATTTCCTAGGTGAAGCCAGTGGACTACAGGATGAGGAGGAAAGGAGGCTTGAGGTTGCCAAGCTGGAGAAACAAGTTGGAGACCTGCAGAACTTGGCAGAGCTGGGCTCACAGGACCAGTCCTCGCTTGTCAAGGAGGGGGGTTTGAATGAGAGAGAGCAGCTGCAGGCAAGTAGCATATAATGAGGAGGTGCTGCATGCAGACAAAGAGAACAAGCCTCATCATCAGTGTCTTGACAGTTCTTCGTAGAGCCACCTGTCAGTGAAGTGCAAACTAAGCTTAATTACATTTTCTCCTCCCGTACAGTTTGAGGTTTGTGGCTTGTTTTATCCAGAGAAAGTTGTATTCTTTTCTCAGTCCCCTCATCACTGTTTTGGAGCTCTGTTCTCATCTGTTCTCATGCTGCCACAGGCTGCTGACGTTGACCAATGAGCATCTAAATCACTTGCAGGTTAAGGCCTTTTTCAATGGTACCTTGGCAACACAAGCCTAGAGTGTTTCCATTTTATTTTGTGCATTCACTTTTTTATAAGTTCATGGAGTCAAACCAATGACCTGTTCACAAACTCGTCCCTCTGACCCCCAGGCTGTCACTGCCCTACATAGTATTAGTCTGGTGTTTGCTATGGGGCCAAGCATGTATGTCTAATGCTTACTCATCTCTAGGTCACCTGGGTTAGCATGTAAAAGAATGAGCATTTATTGATAGAGAGATAATGTGACATAATGTCTCCAGTTTTTCTTGAACATTGTTTGGTAATGCACCATATTTAAATTTATTCAGAATCAGCCAGTAAGCCTTACTGAGGTCAGACCAATTCACCTGCATTACTTTTATTTAATGCTGTTCCAACGTTGAAATAGGAATTAATCAATACTGCTGTCATCCAGGAGGCGCTGGCTGCCCTTGAGAAGGAGAAGAGAAGTAAAGAAGCCACCCTCGCTGCTTTGGAGTATCAGACAGTGGGAAAAGAGGAGGCGCTGGCATCCTTAGAGGAGGAGAGGCAAGCACGGGAGGAGGCCCTCGCCACACTTGAGGAGCTGAAGAGAGGCAAAGAGGAGGCGCTAGCATCCCTCACAGAAGAAAGAAAAGGCAATGCCAAAGTCATGGCGCTGCTTGAAGCTGAGAGGAAAGCCAAGGAGGATGCCATCGCAGCCCTCGAAGTAGAGAAGCAAAGTAAAGAGGACGTGCTTGCTGCTCTTGGTGAAGAGAGGAGGGGCAAGGAGGCGGCTCAGTCTGATCTGGAGGCGGTCAGGAAAGAGATCAGCAGGCTGATTGAGGATGGAGAAAAGAGGCAACAGGGCGATGCACTTCAGCAGGAGCTCAGAGAGCTGACTGCCAAACTAGAAGCCACAGAGCGCCAGGTGGGCAACAGAATTATTTTAACTTTTCAGTCAAACTAAACACTAATTCAAAAACCCAAGAAAAGTGGTGATGTAGCTGAAAATGTTATTGGCATAAAGATGTAAATGATGAAACAATGTTATGTGTCACTATATGTGTTGTTTGTGCTAAATGGTGATGTTTTCCCAGAAAATGTGTTGAGAAAGTTCTGATATTTGAGTTCTTATCTGTTCACTTGTCTTTACATAAGCTTTTGAGTTTTTTCTGCCAGCAAGTTTTTTAGAATGTGTAGTAATGTTCATTTGTTTGTTGTTAATTGCCTTGGTGCTGCAAGACTAAAAGAAAGTGATGTGTGTGTAAATGACCACAGGTGACCACAGAGACGGCGAGGGCTGAACAAACGTTAGTCCAGCTCCAAACTGCTCAGGCACAACTGGACAAACACTCCACAGAGATCCAGGAGAAAACTTCTCAGATCCACACTCTGACGCGTGAAGTTGAAAGCCTGAAACAGGAAGAGAAGACATCAGCAGCGTCATCTGGTGGTGTCAGTGATCAACTGAGAGAAGAAATGTCAGAGCTTAGGAAGAATCTGGCAGAAGAAAAGGAGAAAAATGAGGGCAAGCACAGACAAATCCTGGAGCTGGAGCGTGAGCTGGCACAGGTCAAAGAACAGCTGACACACAAACAGCTGATCTCTGACCAGCAGCTGCAACAGTTAACGGAGAAGCTGAACCTCCAGGAAGCAGCTTCACAACAGCAAGCTGACGAGCTGAGAAAGCAGCTCCAGGAGCAAGAAGAGGTATCTCAGCTCCGATCCAAGCTCGAAGGCCAAGAACATGCTTTCAAAGAAGAAGTAGAACAGCTGAGAGCAGAACTTGTGGAACAAACACAGGCCTCGCAAACGCAGGCAGAGGTTCTCAAAGAGAAGCTGCATGAGCAGGAAGTGATATGGAAACAGCAGTTGGAGGAATCAAAACACAAACTGAGTGAACAAAAAGCAACCTCTGACCAACTTTTAGATGATCTCAAGCAGAAGCTCAGTGAGCAGGAGCAAACTGCTGAAGCGCTCAAGGCTGAAATAGAAGAAGCTCGGTTTAAGGGTTCAAACACATCCTCTAGTTCTGCTGCTGAAGAAGATCTCAAGAGGTTAAACTCTGAACTCCAGACTGAGGTCGCATCGCTGAGGGCAAAGGTTTCCAACATGGAAGAGACAAAGGATCCTCTCAGCAAAACTGAAGCTCAGGGGGCCTCGTCAGAGAAGGAGAGAACGCTCAGAGAGAAGGACAGACAGGTGGAGGAGCGGCTAGCCCAGCTGGAGAAAGCATCTGCAGAGACAGAGGCGGAGCTGCAGAAAAAGGAGGCGCAGGTAACATCCCTGAAGAAAAGCCTGCAGGAGGCGCAGGAGCGTCGGGAGGAGGAGGAAAGCCAGGCCGTCCAGGAGGCGCGGCGCAGGGAGGTGGAGAGGCGCAGGGAGCTGCTGGCTGTGGCCCATGAAGCCATCGCTCAGAAGGAGGCGGAGCTGGAGAAGAAAGCCGAGGAGATCAACAGGTAACTGTTGGTTAACAACAGTTTAAACTCTGTTGACAATTACATGTCTTATTGTTAAACATTTAAAACTAAACTCACGAACGCGTTTGTCAAGCCTTTCACGGCACACTGAGCCGGGGGTTACAGCTCTGTCAGCCCCGGCCCAACAGTTCACTGACACTTAATGTGGAAGGTAGGATACACTCCCAGCCCAGCTTCAGAGGCAGCAGTCTGCCTCGGCCTTTCTGAGTCAGCCTCTGCCTCTGTCCACTGGTGAAAACTGTGTTCTGCTTCTGTCAAGTCAGTATCACACATTTACTTCAAGGGGCTTTACAACCTACCGTCATATGACCCCCCCCCCCCGTCCCGTCCTCGGACCCTGTGCTCTGTCGTCCACATGTTACTCAGACCTTCTGATGATGGGGAACTTGGGCTCCGATGTTCAAGTGAATGTTTATCCCAGGACTATTTTTCCTGTGTTAACAAATACAGGTTTCATGTGTGGTTGAGCAGTTTAGCTCAACCTGAGCTAAGAATAGCACTGTAATGACAGTAAAGTAGGAAGTAAATCTTTGTCTGGTTTAGCATAATTTTCCCTGGATAAGAGCATCAGCTAAAGCCCTTAACCAGACAGTTGATGTCTACAAGTGAAAACTCCTGATTTTTTTTGTTCAGTTTTTTTGCACAGTAAAACGCCGGGTTTATTCCCAGAGCCACTGTATGTGTCAAAAAAAAAACCTTTAATATTAAAGACTGATTATTTGCTTTTACTGTTTAATCTCAAAACAAACTTCCAAACAAACAAAATATAAATAAATAAACAATTTAAGTATAATGAAAAATGAGGCCAAAATGCTCACCCAGACTCCATTCGCCCATTTGCCTGGTCATTCTTCAACAGAATTACACACATTCAGTTTCCTTAGTGTATATATATATGTATATACAGGAAAGTAGTAATTACACACCTAAATATTTGATGATTTTATGAGTCCTGTACCATCCTTCTCATTGTCCCTCGATGAGACAGATAATATTGTGAAACAATTTTAAAATGAGTCAGCTGTCTGTATAGACCAAGGCCCATACTGACGAGTGATAATGATATATTGTGCTGCCGTTTTCATTTTGTGTCCTCTGATTCTGTGGCCTCTCACTGTGTATCGATCATTATAGGCTTCAAATACATGAAGAATATTTGACATCAAAACCGTTTCCACAATGTCTGGTGAAGCTGAAAATCACCACCATGTTCATAAAAGATGGAAAAGGGCAGAAAAAACATTGTTTCCTTTTCATAGATCATCAGAACAAAAGGAAACTAATGAACAGTGAGAAGCAGTCTCACTCTGTGACCTTGACTTGTGCTTCTGTGCTAGCTTGGATTATTCTGTCACTGTGAGATACGTTTTCTCTGTGTGATCTGCACGCTCATAGTTCATGTGTCGTCCGTGGAGGCGCACGCCCCGGAGACTTGTGCCGGTATAAACAAAGTCTGAAGAGCAATGGTGATGTTCTGTACCACGATGCACTATCCTGCCTTTTGAATGCATTTCATGGTTATTTTGTCTCACTCTCCCAGACTAAAGGAAAATGCCAAGCAGGACTCAGACAAAGCCAAGAGCCTCAGCCTCGACCTTCAGAGGAAAGAGGATGACACTTCAGACCTCAAAGAAAAACTAGCCGACTACAAAAAGCAGATCCAGCAGGTCCAGAAGGAGGTACACACATCATATTCTTTCCATCCTAAAACCAATCCTCTTTAGAGACTGAAGTATAAGCAGTTGAGTTTTAAGCTGTTTTCCGTCACAATGCAGCAAAGATATGCATCTTCTGGGGTCGCAGTGTGGTTTCTGGACCAGTTTCCACACTAATGGGGTTTGACCTCTCAGCCAAAATAAGATGATATTTTTCAAAAGCAAGCTGACTTTCCAAATATTAGGTTTTCAGACTTTTTTATTTTTCATTTTACATTTTAATATATTCTTGCTCTTGAAAATAATATACAAGTCTAAGAAAAAGACTAGATTTCAGTCTTCAATGGGAAGTAAAGTTCATGTGCAAGTTGAAGGTAGAAGGTAGGTTAAATTAAGGGAAGCTTGAACACAGAAGTCACCTCGTTACCAGATACAATACAGATATAAACAGCAGGCGACTTGATGAACTTTTGTTCATGACTTTTTTCCCCTGCAGATCTCAGCCATGAGAGAAGAGGAAAAGGCTTTGAGGCAGAAGCTGTCTGACATGGAGAAAGCCAAGAAGCAGTTTCAGTCTGACCTCGCCAGCAGAGACAGAACCATCCAGCAGCTCAAAGCGGTGAGATAATCTGTCTTTGACTTTTCCATTTAACATTTCCAAATCTCTGATGGCGTTAGCTCCGTTCGCCCGCGAGGAGCAGCACCCTCTTCCTGTTGTGTGCCTGTAAGCGATCCGTCAGATTTCCCTTTGACCGCCTCCTCACAGATGTGCCAGCTTCACATTTTCTTCATCTCTTCATCTCCTCCTTCTCCCTTCCTCCAGGAAAAATCACCTGACACCACCTCTGACGAGACGCTCAATCTGTACCAGAAGGCCTGTAAAGGTAGATGATATGTGTCTTTGTTGTTCACTGGAGGAAAAGCATTTTGTTTTGTTTGTGAAAAACGCTGTGCCCTTGAAATCAACAAGGCCACTTTTTTGTGGGACTGCAACTAATGATTATTGTCCTATTGTGTATTATAGGTGATATTAAAGTGCACTGGTTGCTGTTCTGGGGACAGAGTGTTCTGTAACCATGTTAACCTGTTCCTGTTTGTGTGGGTGGCTGGGTGTGTTTTGATTCAATAGACCTTGAAGCCAGAGAGCGTGTGATGGAGGACATGCGTTTGGCTCTGACGGAGCAGGAGGAGACCCAGGACCAGATGGAGCAGGTGTTGGAGGAGAAACTTAATCTTGTCCAGGAGCTCTCCAGCGGTAAGACGGGGGATCTGAAAGAACACAAAAAGCAGCTTGGTCTAATCCTCTTATCCTTTCAAACTGCAGAGAAACAAGAGTGTTCATAAAAGACAATAACGGAAACTGACTGGACAGAGACTGGAGTCAACTTCTGTTTTCTTGAAACCGCTAGACGATTTAAAGAGAAGATGCACACATGAAACCAGATAAACTAAAACACCCCAAAACACAGCTTTTTCCTTATTTTGTTGTGATTCAAGAAGCAGTTAAAAAAACAGCAAAAAGGTGGAAGTGAGGTCTACTAGGGAGTTATACTTCGAAGTTACATAATGTTTTATTAAAAGCACTTGTTTCTTGTTTGAAGTTAAGTTTTCTGACTTTTAAATGTTTCAGAGGTGGAGAACTTGAAAGGGATGCTGCTGCAGCAGGCTCGTGGAAACAACACGCACCATCAAGTCCAAAGCCCGTCAGACGACCTCAAAGTGGCCAAACAGGAAGCTGCCCAGGCTCAGGACAGCTTGAAAGTAATGATGGGAACATTGATGATCAGTAAATAATTAGTTAATCCCTGCTGAAAATATCTTTAATAAAAACTAGTAAGGCTGATGTCTGTTGTCTGATCAGGGTAGTTTGTCATATGTTTCTACTTGATGTGGGCAATTCTAGGTCCCACTGTTTTTGTTGACAGGCATTTTATTCGGCATTTCATCTCAATTGAATATCAGATACATTAACGGATCCTCTTAAAAAAGAAATTTAAAATCTTTTTTGCGTGATGTGCAGCTGTGTACAGACAAACACCAGGCTGAGCGGAAGAAGTGGCTGGAGGAGAAGCTGTCCCTGATCGGCCAAGCCAAAGAGGCGGAGGACAAGAGGAACCAGGAAATGAGGAAGTTTGTGGAAGAGCGAGAACGTTTCACTCGGCAGCAGAGCCAGCTGGTAAGAAGATGATGATATGCAAACATGCTACCAACTAGCTAGCTTTATTCTCAAAGCTCAGCCAGGCCAAAGAGCACAGAGCCCATCTTACACAAGTCTGATCATTGAGAGCTGAGCCTGACCAGCAGATTCTGTGATTACTAAAACGTCCGTCATACAGAGGATAAACCATTTTGGTTTGTGGTATTATTTAATAAAAAACAAATTTCTCATTTTTACTTCAATTAACTTTTATTTTTTCTTTGGTGATTTATTGATCATTTCACCTTCATTAC
>JBBMOC010000660.1:12742-24024 GCA_037975185.1 Centropyge bicolor
GGAGGGAAGGAGGGAGGGAAGGAAGGCCGGCATTCAAACACAAAATCCCACAGATAAATAAGAATTCATTACATTTACTCTCTTTATTAACTGATTTGTGGAAACTTAACAGATGAATCTGCAGAGATTCGTTCAGATTTTCAGTTTTTGCAAACTTAGCTTTTGCCCGCGACATAAACTATCAAGTTAAACCCAAAGTTAACACTGTATCAGATTCTCAGTGTTGTTTGTCTATGATTAATTATTGATCTTGTCAGTTGTTGAGGCAGATTTTTACACAGCTGTGTTTATTGAACCTGAACATTGAGCAAAGCTGAACATTAAGCTTCAGAATTCACTGCAGGACTGTGGTGACTCTGTGCGTTATCCCAGCATCACTGATTCAGAGAACATTTGTGTCATTGCAAACCTTATGGACTCGAACAGTGTTCACATGTGGAGGGTTAATGTTGGTGCTCAAGCACTTTCAGAAACCAAAGTTTGATAACCACCACAGAGCAGTCGTCCTTTTGCTCTCTCTTCTCCATTTATTTCAGCAGTACATCGCTCAGTAGGTGACGTAGGTTAGGTAGATTTCCATGCTTGCTCAAAATATTCTTTCCATTTTTTTTTATGTTAGCTGATCAATAGCCTATTCCAAGACTGATCACAGTCCAAAAACAGTTATATTGGTTGTTAACATTGTGGTGTTTTAATCTTCACCACTGGTTCGAAGCTCTGATAATGTGTTTGATGAAAAGCATAAAATTGAAAAGGCGTGGGCACAGAAATCCTCCTCAATGTCCATGAACTTGTCCCGTTACAGAGTGGTGGTGATGGTGGCGTCAGCGTGGCAGAGCTGCAGGCTGCTCTGTCTGAGAGGGAGGCAGAGATCCAAAGGCTGGAGGTGGAGCTCAAGGCCTCGACAGCCAAACAGGACATGGTCACACAGGTGCGTCTGAAAGGAATGTTCCGGTAACCACCTCTGCTCTCTTGAAAGGTGGTTGTTTAAAGATAGGTGGTTTCATCCTACAAAAGGAGAAGCAGACGTGGTTATCTTTACTTCATATCTTCTGGAGTTTGCAGAGTTTTCTTTTCTATTTTAAGCCCAGCTGTGTTTTAGAAATTAATCAAAACTGAGGAAGCTTTTCAAACCGCTCGTGCATCGTAATGATTTACTGAGCCATTTACTGAAAATGATTGTATTTTTTATTTTACATGAGAAAAGTTGCATGTTGTAACTTTAAATTAGATGTACGAATCCACTGCTTTGTAGCACTAATTTGTTTTGGTTGGTTCATGAGGACAAGCAGGAAGTAGCATCAGTTCTTCAGCCGGGTGTGATTTTGCCTTTGCAGAAGAGTCGAGTGCAAACAGATGATGTAATCACACTCCACACAGATCTGATGCTGCCGTTTTTCGAATGTTTGGATGTTTAAGTCACATGCTTCATTTATGCCATCACTTATTCACTCAGCTTATTTCCATTGCACTTTGGCTGAGTTGGTAAAGTCTGTGTTGATAAAAGCAAAATGTGATCTTTGAAATGAAAACTTTCTTTCTTATTTAAGTCTTTTATTACTGAGGTTTGTTTTTCATTTGAGCTCAGGCCGGGGGGCTGTTTCGAATCCTCAGTTTCCATTTCTTTTCACAGCTTTCATCAAAATGATTTGTGAGGTGAGAATTTGACTGTGAATATAATAAAAAAGAATTCATGGATTTGACTCGACACAAAGTTGCACATCAGTGACATGGAAAATGTCTTTGCCCCCCGGGCTATCGCCTGTTTAATTTATTTATTCATAGTTTGTCCTCAGGTGTCCTCCGTCTTCAGAGGGAACAAAAATGTGGACAACAGACCACAGACTGTTAGTTTGACTTGGATGTTTTTGAATTTCTTGTTTTCAACCTGAGGACATCTGAACCACACAGTAGAACAAGGATTTCTTGTCTGTCACAGTCTGTTGACATTGTTCATCTTAAACTTTTATTACACACTGTGTGGTGGATTTAACAGCATCTGTATGTAAGAAACCTTCAGCCCCAGAAACAGGAGGCACTTTGAAATACATATATTGTTCTTTGTTGGTCCATTGGTTTGGTTTGTTTGTTGGTCTGAACTCCCTCATAGAACCTGCGGTTGCAGTTGATAAATGAAGGATGAAAGAGCATTAATACATGTATTAACATGTTTTGGATGTTTTACTTATAGTCATGACTTATGATATTTTCCATTTCTTCTTCCTCCTGTGACAGATTGAAAGCAGTGAGAGTCCTGCCACGTTGGTTGGGAAACCCCAGAGTGAAGCCATGAACAGGACGTCAGGAGGAAGGAGAGACGCCAGAGCATCCGTCAGCAGTCAGGTCAGCTGGTGACACAACACTTTCATTTCGTGTTTGCAGACACATGCTGAACACACAGATAACGTGAAGTAAGCAATTAGAGGTTTTCATTTTTTACAGTGTTTTACAAATATGTTTGAAGTTCAATTTTATTTACCAGTCTAAAATTACTGAATCACTACTGTCTTTTTAACCAGGTCAAGACATCTGTAGTAGCAACTAAATTGATTTGTTTTCTATATTTTCTTGGTTTCTCTTCTTTCTTGTAAACCTAGTTTTTTACAGTTATTTAAGTGATGAAAGCTGTGCAGGATCTCAGTTTTTCTATTTTTCTGTTCTTTTTTTTTTTATTTCTTAAACATACTTTTGCCAGACACATAAGTTCATAAGCATTTCAGAGGTTGCCAGTAATGAGTGGGTAGTCAACATTTGGCAGCATGAGCCTTTGCGGATGCTATGTTGCTTAGCAACAGTTACACAGGTGTGGAAACTTGACTGTGCCGCCTGACCTTCGCTCCAGACCTGCCTGTATCAGACCAGACACATTTGTCCCTTGAATGACCGTGACATGACCCTGGACTCTGTGGTCCCACAGGGCTCAGCTGACTGTCCGTCAGTGCTCGACTCCTCTGAGATTTCCACCGAGGACGGCAGGGCGAGGCGCTTTCCCAGGCCGGAGCTGGAGATCTCCTTCAGCCCTCTGCAGCCCAACCGGATGGCTCTGCGGCGTCAGGGGGAGGAGAACGCTGTCACCGTCAAAATCACCCGCTCAGCACGCAAGAGGAAGAGTGGCGAGATGGAGAAGGTAAGAACCAATCAAACAAAAGCAGCTTTCCCACACGTTCAGCTGATATTCAAACGTTTGTTCAATTCCAAACTAAACCAACTGAGAATTATTAATTAGTGAATTCATCAGCGTGGTGGTTTAAATATTGATGTGATTCATGAAGCATTCTCATGTTCTTGCCTTTTGTGGATACGTTTCCTACCATATGTATCCAACTACAAACCATGGCACACGTGAAAACAGCCCTCTGTATGAATCAACATTTGTTCGCCGTGCTCCCTGCAGTCCCTAAAAATAAATCCTCCCTGGTAGATAACTACAGCAAAAAGCATCTGAGCAGCCAGAGCCGCAGAGTTGGGCTTTTTCACTTATTTTCTGAGTTCATTTTTCACACATGTTGAGTGGAGGAAATGTCAGAGTGAGACCTCTCCCTCATCAGTCCGGCACCGGCGGTGTCTTAGTTACCTCTGAGCGTGGAGCAGCAGCAGGTGTCAATTTGGCGCTTCTGCTCCACTACATAGCAAACTCAAAGAGTTGTGAAGTGTTAATAGGTCTGGCATGTTTCCATGAATGCGTTGGCGCTGGGTTTGAAATGATCCCATGGTTTACCACCGGCAGGTATGAACAATAAATGCAGTGGGGTTGTTACTGTGTGCAAACCATGTGACTGCAAGATCTTTGGATTTGAGTCTGGCAGGAGCTGCTTTCTCTTCCTCTTTGTCTTTTGTTCCACTTTGTCTATGTTTTATATGTATGTTGAAAATAAAGAATAGGGCCACATGATTCTGGTTAAAATGACAAGTGTTAGAACTGAGATTGTGATTTTCTCCCGGGCTTCTTAGTGACGCCATTTCTTTCTGATAAAAAAAATATCCATTGCGTTCTGTATTGTCAGTCGAGGGGAAACACTGCTGCGACTGTTCTTTCAAACCAATTGCAAGTCACACATTGTCTTGAAAGCAATCCCAGAACAGACCAAAGAGGCTCCATGGAAACAAGACCAGACTCTGACACTGTGATAGGAAAGTGCGGCTGCGCTGCAGGGCGAACAGGAGAAGGTTGTTTTCAGGACATCGTCTCACTGGAATATGATTAAATGCACTTATGTTAATTTGTTTGTTTCGTCTAGTGCAGGGAAGTAGGTTAATGCCTCTGTTACATTTGCCTCCCAAAGGCCTGTGACTCAAATACGAGCACAAATATATGTACATATACACAACTCCAAGAGAAACTTGCCTTTCATCACAGGAAGCCTGGACGTGCACATGTGTTGTAGAACAGACTCTGGAATCTTGTAGAATCATAACTTAGTGAATGAATTAACACAAAGACTAATGAAGAAGTAGATACTGACATTTTTTTGGTAATTCCACGGGTCACAGGGATGGGAGTCAACTTTACTATTAATCACTTGATTGGGATGGAGTTAATGGGAGCAGACGTTAGCGGGAAATTGCAGACAAATTGCAGAATTTAGAAAAGAGAATGTATCTTCCACCTAATTATACAACCTGCATATTTTCAAACCATTATTGTTCAAACTTGTAGAAAATCTTACTTTTAATTGTGTTCATGATGCACCAGCTGTTAGTCCAGTGAATATCCAGCAGACGTAAAGCAGAAACACACACACACACATGCATCATTCACATATGTGTGAGAAAACATCCTCATTAATCATGAAAACCACTTACAAGGAGAAACACACATGCTCTCACTTTAGTGATAGCATACACACACACACACTGAACAAGCCCCCCGCTCAGAGGAACACAAGGTCGAGTATAGTTCACTTGTCACATCACTGCTCCACTGTCGCTGTCTGCAAAGGTTGCACGCTGGTCGCAGCTTGTTCGCCTCCTCTGTGTTTTTTTTTTAGAAATCATTCAATATTTTCCTTTTTCTCTTTGGCAAACACACTTTGAAAATCCATCATTTCAGCATTTGGGAGAATGACAAAAAGAAGAAGTTTGTTTACAGATATAGAGCCAGTCGTTGTTTTCCTGCTGCCTCTGTCATTTAGATTGTGGATCCAGTGAGTGATCAGTAAATGCTTTCACTCCATGGAAGCAAAGCAGCCACATTACAGCTTCTCGCTTGCACAGTAATATTATTTATTATCATTATTGTAATTTTACAGTGCTGGCTGCTTGTTGCTCATCTTGTAAACACTGAATTTCCCTTGTTTCCACATAATCCCAAGTGGCAGCGTGCTCGGGAGGGGCTGATATATTCTGATTGCTTAGGCATGAAAATACCTGATGCCGGTAAATCACACCTGCACGTGTTCAGTGTTTAAAGTCTGCCACTGAGAGAGCAGCTGCAAGACAAGCCGCTACTGCAGAAGGAAAATATGAAAATAAGATGATATATAACAACATTATAATATGAGGAAAGTATCAAAAGGACAAGGAAAGGACACTGTTTCTGCTTGATAGTTGTGGTTGGGAAGAACTTTGATGAGTAGTGACGTGATTAAAGCAGCAGTGTACAGGCCCAGGACATTCATTTCAGCCGGTGTAAATAAACAGTGCTGCAAGTGGTTCATTTGTGAACAAGGTGCATTGCCACTACTATGACATAATATTTTATTCTTTTTATAAATTTCTGGTAAAATGAATCAAGTTGCAAGTGAAACACAAAAAAACAAAGTAGATTGAAATTTCTATTTCAGCACAACAGATTGATTTTTACTTTATTTTTCGGGGGGGTGTCGGTCGTGGTAACAGTGCCATCCCATGTTAGTACAGGTTGACGGATATGAATCAGCTTGACATCCTCGCTCAGGGACTTGTTGGCAGTATTTTGACAGCAGTTTTCACACCGTCAGCGAGAACAACAAACTTCCCTGAATAACTTTTTGTCGCCGAGGGCAAGGGTATGAATGCTGTGCCAAACTATCAGAATATAGGTAGGCTTTCACCATCCTGAAGAAAAGTGACAAAGCTATTTATAATCTATTGATTCTGCTAAAGGAAAGCAAAACAAAGATGCTCATACGTGTCATCACATAGTGAAAGATGGGCCTTTTGACTGCAGCACTCAGCTCATTCCTTAACTGTGTTTCTGTAAGTGAAAGATTGTCATTACTGCCTTTATGTAAATGTTCTTGAGATTCATCTCGACACTGCAGTCGTGTCCAGGCCATGGAAAGTGAACCTGGCTGAATAAAAGATGAAGATCGTTTTAAGATGGCACCAAGAGGAAAGCTGTTCAGAAAATGAATGAGGCAACAACTTAAAACCTGTTCCTCACAAACATGTTCAGTGTTTTTCATTAACAGTTTGAAAAGAAGAGCATCGTTCCACACTTGTTTTTCGGTTCCTAGCATTTAGACCTTTTGTTTATACGTTACTTCAAGGATTATCAATGTGATTTTGTGCAAACCCCTTTTATTGTTTAACAAACAAACAGGCTGAAGTTCTCAAATCTTAAATGTTGTTTAAACAAAAACAGCCATATAAGAATTTTGTCTAAAATAAATGAAGTGAAAAAATTGGCATAAAAGAGTTTTTTCAATCTATAAATAACAGATTAAGGAAAATTAAGAGAACTGTGAAATGCTACTTGATTAAAGTAAACACATGGCTGGACAGTCAATACCCTGACGCTTCATGAAACTTGGGCCTGTGGACACGTTTTGGCACAAAGGGAGCATTGAGCTTATTATTGAATCAGTACAACAAACCTAAAGTTGTAACAGCTGTTCACATAGAGTTTAGCTTGGACGACCCTTTGCTTGTATCTAGGAGTAGTTATTTTGCTTTAAGGTGGTACTGAAGAGGAACATTTGGAAACAACGGCTCCATCTTGTAATGTCATTTTGATACTGTCTCGTTCACTGAGTCACAGGAAAATGTGGAGCAATTAACACAGTTTTGTGAACGTGCCAAAGCTGCAGTTGGTTGTGGTGTTTTCCAGCTGTCAGAAAATCTCCTCGAGAGGCTTTGAGTAGTGAGAAGGAGGACGAGTGGTACTGTACATCCTCCCTTTTCAATATTTCAAAACCGCCAGTGGTGAGAGCCGCGTGAAGACGTGTTAGCAATGTGCCTACATGCTCTGACAAAAGCTCATTAGCTGGAACATATTAGGCCGTGTTCATGTATCACAAGTGCTTTCCCAATGTAACCGGGCTCTTTTGACTCGGTCTCCTCGGACCCCGCCGGTATGACGACGTTGTCTCTTTTGCTAGCAGCAGTGGGAGGACGTACACAGGGGCCAACGCTCTGAGATGAAACCCCAAAGTAATTCCACTAATGACTGCCGTTCTGCTGACTGAGCTGGGTTCAAGAGAGAGAACTGGAACAGGCGCAGAGGAGAGGGAGGTGTCATGAAAAGCCCACAGAAAGATGTAGGTGTTTGAGTTGGGGAGCGGTTCTACAGCACATCCAGGCTGATGCGACGTTACGTCAGGTTTTATTCTGGGGAACTGGGGCACTTCAGTCAACATTTATGAACATGAACACAACCCTTCAAACAGCAGGAAGAACCTAGAGACTTTTTCTGTGGGTACAAATATATGTTTTGTTTTCCATATATGGGACAATGGTTACATTAAAAAAAGCTCTTTTAATGTAAAAAAAAAAAAAATTAGATTCACGCTCATTTTTTTAAATCATGAAAAACATTTAGGCTTGATAGAGATGGTCAGTCTTTTTTTTTTCTTTTTTTTTTTTTTTTTTTTTGGTGTACACTTTGTTCTCCCTGTTCATGCTGCTGCCATGACCCAGTTTCCACTTGGAAAGCAATGGAGTCTTCCTCCGTCTGAACATATGAGAAAAATGATACAGGCTGTTTAAAGTGTGACAGGCCCAGGGGTCATGAGAGTGTCAACACATCAGTGACCTCGTCAGCCTTCACACTGTCGCAGCTGAAATGAGGCTGAAGGAGCGTCTCATACCCAGCAACAGACAGAGGGAGAGAAAATGAGGTGCAGTGAAAACAAAAAGGGGGAAGGTGAGTTTTAAACCAAGAGAGAAATGGGCCAAAATAAATGGAGGAAAAGAGTGCAGAGGGAGGCAGAGGCAGCTCAGAAAGAATAAATTGAGGGAGATTGGTTGAGGGTTGGGGTGGGGGGGGGGTGCCAGCCGGGGAGGCAGAGAGTGAAATGAAAGAAGACAGGGAGGAAGGACAGGCAGACAAAGAGGGTGGAGGGAAGACAGCAGTGAAGAGGAAAAGAGGAGAAAGCAGGCTGGAAAGAGGAGAAGGAAAAGATAAAAGTGGGAGGCAAGCAGAGTTGAAGCAGAGATGGAGGAGCAGGGGGGGTGGAGGGAAGTTAGATGGCAAGATGAAAGAGAGGAGGGATTGTGGGTTGTGTGGTTGGAATAGGAGCAGAGAGAATAAAAAGCAATGGAGGAGGGTGAAAAAAAGAAAGCTGACATGATGGTGACAGTCGCTGCTGAGAGACTGGAGATCTGAGTGGAGTCTAACTGTGCAGCCTGTACTTAATGTACACATCCATTAACACGACATCTCCTTCATGTTCTCACTTCGTCACTCACAGTCACTGATGAAATGAAGATGTGTGTACTTATTTTAGCACCACAAACCCACCGACGTGTCTTTTTGTCAGGAGACAAAGGAGCCTGTGATTATTAACTCTCACGGTGTGAAGTTACCAGTAAGATAAAGACAGAGGATGAACTTGCTCAGTCATATTTGGACCAAGCGGCAACCTCCGCCGCTGAAAAATGAAGCCAATGCAGAAGTGCAAAAAAGCTGCAGTTCCTCGAATAACCACTAGAGCAGGCTGCAGAAGGGAGTCAATTACATTTGAGCCCCATGTTAAAATGTCCGACTTTACGACAGAAAAAAAACATATTTACAGCCTGGTTCAAAACATGGCTCTAGTCTCATAAGCTGTTTTTCTACTCCATGACAACTCTGGGGGGGCGAATTTTTTTATAAGGCGTTCGTTTAGAATATACAGCATACATCATTATGCACAATTCATAGCTGTCAATCTAAGTGGCGCCACTTTGATTGACAACTAGCCACTGACGGTCTAAAGGGCGTCACCCCGGCTAATTCTAGTCACTGAGTTTGGGAAAGAGATCGTCGTGGGGTTAGCCGGCTAGCAACGATATTTAGCATTTAACCTAGCTGGTTAGCCGTAGCTAGTTTGATTATTTCCAATAAAGCGGCTTTTTTCAGCCAATAGCGTTCATTCGACCCGCCTCAGCTCCGCCCTCGCTCCACCTCTTTGTCCATATTTGGAGTAACCGGAGGTAGGCTACCAAGATGGCTGCGCACTACGATTTGCTTCATTTTTGCTCTTCAGAAACCTATGGGTGACGTCACGGACACTACGTCCATATTTTATACAGTCTATGATTTTGACACTCTTTAATGTGGCTTTGCCTGCAGTTATAGCAGGAAAGAAAACTTTACAAAGTCTGCAGATATGCTGTCTGTTTGCATCATTATTACATGTGTACACAGAAGCACACAGTAGAAAGCAGCTCAGCCTGTACTTACTGAAATTCCCACTCCCCATTCACTCAGCATGTAATTGATCACAGCGAGCTCCCACTGTCCCTCTCCGACGTGATGGAGGCTTTGTGCCTCAGTCGTGGACACAAACACTGCGTGGGGGTAACTGCTAAACATAAACCGAAACAGCCAGGCAAGACAGAGACTCTTCTGATGGGTTGAGATTTACCAGAGGAAGGTTTGTATTTGGGAGTTTTGCTTGTGTCACTAGTTGTTGTGGACGGTTGTGTCAGATTAAGAAGCTGGGTAGTTTAGAGCATTAGAGATCATCATTTACCTGTGGCTGACTCACTGGAAGAACATTTATGGCGTTTATGTTTCGTCCTGGAATATTTTAAAAGCACTATTAAGTGATATTTTTGATATTAAATGAAATGACTCTGTGTAATGTGACAGAGTCAATTATTTTTTTCAGTTTTATTTGTATTACACCAAATCACAACACAGGTCAGCTCAGGGCACTTTACATACAGAGCAGGTCTGGACCGAACTCATGAGCAGCATTTGGCAGCAGCGGCGAGGAAAACTTCCTTTTAACAGGCCGAACCCTCGGAGCAGAACCAGGCTGTAGATGGACAGACGTCTGTCACTCGTGCTGCAGAAACCCTGATGAGTAACTCCAGTTGATGCTGCTTGCCCAGTGACAAACAGCAGGTGGATAAGACTGAGACGAACTGGTGAAGTGGAGCTTGGATGTTAAGAAATCCAAGCTAAATGTGTGAACTGGTCATGGTCACAAACCTGACGATGAATGACTGTCTGATGGATGTGTGTTTAGTAGGGCTGCACGATTATGGCCAAAATGATAATCACGATTATTTTTATCAATATTGTAATCACGATTAATAATCACGATTATTCATTATGTTAGGTAAAACATACCTTTTTATTGCACTTTTTTTTAAAAATCAAACAAGTCTTCAAATTGAAACTTAAAATAATCTTAAATCAAACAATAAACTAATATTCACCCAAAGACAAAGGGAAAAAAATAAATATGCTATTGCAAAATGCAATTATAAAGTGCAAACAAACAGGAAAGCGGCCTTATTGTATCCGTTATTTCAGCGTGTCTTTGAGAGGTGGATGGATACGGTGTCGCCCGGTGCAGAGTTGCTGTTATGGTTGTCTGGGTTGGCGCTGGACACAGACAGGGATTTAGTGGAGTCAGTTCAATATATCTGCGATCAGACCAGGGACGTCCTGGCGAAAACAAACACAAATTACCGCTTGTGTGTCCCAGCCCGAAAACCGGCCGCAATTGCGATTTGGAAACTGGCTCCCGGCACTAACGATAACTCCGCCCCCAGCCCCTGACGTAGTCTGTGCTTAGCTCTGGACCAGCGAAGAGTTGGTGCCTGCTAAGCACAGGTTTTTAGCACCTGGAGCCGGTGCTTACGTGGTGGAAACACGAAGAACTGGTGCTAAGTCAGACACTGGCTCCGAGCTAGCACTAGCACCAGCGCAGTGGAAAAGGGTCAACAGTAGATGTTGCTCCTTTACGAGGCACTAGCGGCTCCTCACTGTCACTGCCTGCTGCTCCCGACATTGCACTCTCTCACAGTTTAATCATTTGAAGTTGCCGCTGCTGCAGGGTTCGCTCACTTGCTGTTTAGGCAGCGTAATGATGAGGTCCTAACCTATGGGTCGCCCCCTGGTGGTTGGCTGACTATTGGGTTGA
>JBBMOC010000661.1:0-23939 GCA_037975185.1 Centropyge bicolor
CAAAGAATACTCATCTGCTGGGCCCATATTTTCACATTATTGTCAGATTGTGCTGTCATAGGAATGAGTGTGAGGCAGCAGGGGAAGGAACTAAATGTAGACGGACCGGGCAGACAGGATGATTTCAGGGACATAGTTCATATGTGGAGCATATGTGCAGTACACAATATTTTGCATTAATGGTATTTTTAGCATTTATATTTAAAATGTTTCAAAGGTAGCAAGATAATTCTCCATTTCATTTTTTTTTTTTTTTTTTTTTGCAAGCAGGAAAATGTACATGTCTTGAACGCCTGATAAAGCAGTTCACCGTTAGTAAATCATCCACACTCAGCTCATAATGTGGTGCCACTGATGCTTTGAAGACTGCGATCATTGCATTGATTTGTGGAAAGGCCAACATTATAAGTGCCTGAATTAAATATGTGAAGACAATAAGAATGTGGGGGAATGTGTTAATTATTTCCATCTCTGCATCTGTCTCCTGAAAGTCTCACTAATGAAGAAGCATGGGTGCTTCAGCAGTAGGATTCCTGCCTGCCACGCAGGAGGCCTGGCTTCGATTTCTGGTCAGTGCCGAGAGGGCTTTGTAAATTTCCCTCTTGTGGGACTAATAAAGAAATATCTTGTGTTGTGTTTTCTACATTTTTCAACTTGACTCTCTCGGCACTGTTTGACATGAAAGTAAATGAAATCCTTTCCTGCCCTTTTTTTCCTCAAAAAAAAAACCACTACAGTTTTATTCTGTGGTGCTGAGCAGCAGAGAGCTCCACTGGTATCAGGAGCCATGAGGAGCATGTATTCTTCTGAGGGCCTGTAGAACATGTGCTCTATTGGAATAATTTGTTCTTTATGTTGTTACAAACTAGATTAGATTTGCTCAGGTAAGAGGGTCAAAAAAGTGTGTCCGCTACTGCAACGAAGAGGTGCAATAAAGAGCTGTTAGAGAAATATTGTGAAATAAAAAGTGCACTATTCAATATTTTTGCAGTCAAATAACGTATGTGTTTTTAATGGTGATGCTCTTGAGAGGGTTATCACAAACTCTCCAGTTCCCACCAGCTCCACACCGTGTTTCCACTCATTGATTTGGTTTCACGGTTCACAAATTTACCCTCTGGTTCCCTCTCACCACTCTCTCAACTGCTAAGTCAACAGTGAGCAGCTGTTGTCTGTGGAAAAACTCAGATGAACTTTGGAAAGCTCCGGTAAAAGTTACAGTGAAATGGACGTTTTTGCGTCTTTTACTTCTGTGGTGCAATGAAATAAGTGGGCAGGGTTTAGTCACAAGAGGAATTTCAGTCCAATCATTTAGGTGTGATTGGCTCAAAGGGGGTGTGGCTAAGCAGACTCAGCGTCACACACACACATCCTTCACCTGTGTTATCAGTACTGGAGGAGGTCGGTGTTAAAGTGTATGTGCTTGGTCAAAAAATTATAAAATAAATAAATACATAAATAATTCATACACACACATAAACAACTAGTCAAGATACTGTTTTGCACTTCTATTTAATTTAATACTTTTTTGACTGAAACCTGAGGCCCAGCCATGTTTATAACAGGAGAACACTGCCACTCGAGTGTTGTCTGAAACTCGAGGAAATATGAGCTTTAGTAGGAAAGATTTAGGTTTATCTGTCTGAAGACTAATGAATCAGCTCTCAAATAAAGTTATGTTAAATTGTGTTCTGTTATATCAGCAGGTGAGATAGCTGGTAGAGAGGGACAACCAGCACAGCTCATTACTTTTTGCCTTCATTGACATTTGATATTATAGTAGGAAATGAGGGGAAAGAGGGGTATGACATGCTGGACAGGAAAGCTGCAGCTCATTCATTTTAAATAGCCCCACCTTTTCAGTCTTACTGCTGCTACAAGCCTTTTGGTGAGCACATCCCGTTGCACCACGCTGCCATGAAACTGAGCACCAACATCTACCTACAAGTTGACTGTGGAAGAAATAATGTTTTAAGGACGGACAAAAATAAAATCATTGCATTTCATGATAAATGTTCGATATACAGATCTTATAGAATATTTTCACTATCTCCATATAAAACACATTCAAAGAACTTCTTTATATGTACTTTATGTATTGCTATGAGAGAAAAACAACAAATTGTACTTATCCATTTCCAGTAATTTTTTTGTAACAGTATGTCTCTGAATGTAAAACGGAAATGAGACACAAAAAGTCACATGCTTCTCAAAATTGTAGTTGGCCATTATCAGTGGGTGCCTTTGTCCTCACACTTCTTCAAGAGTAAAGTAACCACAATTTACAAAAAAGCATAAATCTCACCTGTGTGTCATTTTTTCCAATTAACTTTTTCGTGCTGTCTTCTTCTTCTTCTTCTTTTTCGTCTTCTTCTTCACCTTCTTCTTCATCTTCTTCTTCTTCTTCTTCTTCTTCTTCTTCTTCTTCTTCGTCTTCGTCTTCGTCTTCTTCTTCTTCTTCTTCTTCTTCTTCACCTTCTTCTTCATCTTCTTCTTCGTCTTCTTCTTCTTCTTCTTCTTCTTCTTCTTCAAGGGGCCTATTTCACACAAGACAAGAAGAAGAAGAAGACAACAACACAATGATGAGATTTATGCTTAATTGAAAGGGCTATAAAACCATATTTTTCAAAGACTTTAAGTATGAAGACTAACTTGGTTTTGCTAATGTAGGCCTGCTTAACAACCCCACTTGAGGTGAAGTGTAGCAGACAGCCTCTTCATGGAGCTCGTCTATGGGACTCTCTGCGAATGTCTCCTGCACTGTGGATGAGATGGTTCCAAACAGGGCGAATGCAGAGCCTGTGCTTACTGATGTATGGAAGCTAAAACTGTTAAGATTGGGCTGCAATGCACAGAATACTCCTGGCCTACACTTGGGAATGTAACACAATGTACTAATTAGGTTCCTCTAAAATGCTGATATATTGTGCTGTCTGGGCAGGGAAGCTGAGATAGATTGGTAAAAATGAGGGATGAATTGTTGAAACCAGCGAGTCCAGCATTTGAGCTCATTGTCAGTGTTAGTGAGGTGTCAGACATCACGGCTGGGAAACACGGGAATAGAAAGCACAGGGCAAACTTTACTGTATATTAGCAGCAACAGAATTTCTCTAACATTGCTCAAATTCTTTCCTATTTACATGTGCTGCACGGCACAGTTGTCTCCTGTCCTCAGACAGAGAAAAAGCCATCAACAGAGCTGCTTTGTGGTCGTGTCAGTGTTGTGAGTTTAGCAGAAGACTAATAGTAGCAGTAGACATTCCCAGACCCTGAAAACACAGTCCACCCACCTACAGTACACACACACGCACAGACTGATGCAGACCATGGCTGAGCACCTCATCCATTTAAACTGGACAAATCTATGAATTGGTTCGTTAATATGGACCTCTCTGTAGATTAGACCAAGCCTGCTTTACACTGGGACAAATGAGCTGCTACCAGTTTAGTCTAATGTTATTGTTAGTTGGCAGGAAAAATGTGCACTTTATGGCAGTTAACACACACACACACACACACACACACACACACACACCGAGAGATTGGGTGTTGTTATTGTTACTAACAAGGTGGAACGGATTTAACAGCGTGTCCATGCTGTCATGGGGAAAGGAACGTTCTGCTATGGCACATTTCACACAGGGCTCAGGTTCATTCTGTAGCTCTATATGTGTGTGTGGGTGTGTGTGTGTATCCGTGGGTTCAGTTTTGCTTGACATTTTGGGCTCTGCCAGCTGGAGCTCAGTGAAGTGCTCAGATGGCTGCTGGCTGGGTAATGTGTGCTGCAGGTGGAATGTGCTGTAACTGTACAAGTGTGTGTGTGTGTGTTTGTGTGTGTGTGTGTGTGTGTGTGTGTGTGTGTGTGTGTGTGTGTGTGTGCACGTGCATGGCTGTTTTACTGGGCGAATATATGTTTGTGTATGTAATCACACACCAATTTACTTGCAGGTCCTATCCAGAGCATATTTGAAGAAGCTTAATAAAGTTCAAGGTGAAAAAGTTGGAAAAATATGAAAAATAGGGCTAAAAAATGGAGAGAAGACAAACAGCACAATTTAAAGAAGAAACTGACTGATGTTGACATATAACGTCCCTCCTGTATTTCAGCAGGAATTGTGCAAAGTGGCACAACCATTGCCCCGATGGGCCGGTGCCACAGTTAGGCCTTTGGCAGGGTCAGGGGTTGCCAAGAAGGTGTAGAAGCCAGAGCCACCACACTGAACACCACACAACACTTCGCAATGGCTTCTCAGAAATCTGTGCTAATGTCATGGAGACTATGTTGATGAACTATCCAGTCTATAGTCACCTGTTAAAAAGGGACTAATGTTCTGTAGAGCTAAAGCTCTGCAGATTCAAATAGTGATCTTCAGTGAACAGGGTGAGCTAATAATTAGCAGTAAATGCTAAATTTCTGTCTTGTTATTGAGCCTTTAACAAAATCTTTGTAACTGTGCAATGATTACGCTTCCGATTTGTAAAAACAGGGGTCTTATCCTTTCACACGAATAATCTCTGTTCATCAGTGCCATTGAGGCGTTTTCACACAGCTCAGTATCACCCAATCACCAGTTGGTTTTCAAGTGCTGAGAATTTTCTTTTACCTTGCTTTGCAGAAGCTGTGATGGCAAAAACATTCGCTACAGAACCTGCAGCAACATGGTGAGTCTGATCTTTACTGCTCATTGTTAATATTAGTTGCTCCATTGATTTTATATTGCTACGTCATCAAAAAGAGACAGACTGTGAAGTGTCTTTTTCAGTATCCTTTTCATCAGATTTTTTTTAATGTGTATTCACATAATTTTGGAGGCAATATGTGTTTTAAAGAGAAGAATTACAGATGAGCAGTAGTAGGTTCAGCATGTCAGCCCCCAAGATACTAACTACTTACATTCAAGTGACAAAGCCCTCTAGTGGCTGTAGCACTGTTCCGGACAAAAGAAGAAGTCAGGTGATTAGGTTATTATAGAGCAACACAGTCTGCAGAGGGGGGACGGTCGGGGGTGGATGGATGATTCAACATGAGAGAACATTGTCTGTTTCCCCATTTTGTACAGTTTTTTTTTTTTAAACACGACCATGGTCGTCTGTCATAAAACACATAGTTCCTGATATAAATGGTGAAACAGTAAATGAAACACTGAAAAGACAACATATCAAACTAAAAGATTTTATTGTTCTATGAAAATGTAAGCTCATTGTCATTTTTTGATGCCAGCAACACATTTAAAAAAAAGTTGAGACAGGAACAACAAAACACTGGAAAAGCTGTGTAATGCTGAAAAACCAAACACCTGCAGGAACATCTCCCAACTGATTAGGTTAATTTTCAACAGGTTAGTAACATGACTGGGTCTAAAAAGAGCATCCAGAGAGGCTGAGATGGGAGGTTCACCACTGTGTGAGCAAATATTTCAACTATTTCAGAATAATGTTCCTCAGAGTAAAAAAAAAAGAATTTGTGGATTTCATCATCTACAGTTCATAATTTCATTACAAGACTCAGAGAATCTGGAGAAATCTCTGTACAAAAGGGACGAAGCTGAAAACCAATACTGCATGGCTGTGATCTTCAGGCCCTCAGGCAGCACTGCATTAAAAACACTGTACTGACTGTATGGTGGAAATCACTGCATGAGCTCAAAATCTGTTTTAAAAGACATTTTCTGTGAACCCAGTTCATCGCACTGTACCATGTAAAGAGGAAACCATATATAAACATGATCCAGAAACACCAGTGACTTCTCTGGGCCTGAGCCTGTTAAAGACGGACTGAGGCGAAGTAGAAAACTATCTTGCAAAAGCCGGCATCAGTGATGGTATGTGGAGGCACAAGTGACCATGGCACGGGCAGCTTCCACATCTGGGAAGGTACCATTAATGCTCAACAATATGGACGGGTTTGGAGCAACATGCTGCCAGGTAGACGTCGTTTGGCACATCATGTATCTAAAAAAACAACAAAGGAGACCCCAAACTCTTGTTGAAATCCCATGTCAGGCAAAACTGGTCTCCTCAGTTTCCAGATGTTTACAGAGTGTTGTTAAGAGGTGATGCAACACAATGGCAAACATGCCCCTGTCCCAACTTCTTTCAATCTCAAGCATGGCCCTTCATGGCCATTAGCAGTCAGCTGCTCATCCAGCCTGTCTCTTGTCTCCTCTGGGAGGGCTTTGATCACCTTAAATGCAAATAGTAGCCCTTGTTTGATAAGTGGCCAAATGGCCTTACAAGCAAACCTTTCCTCAGTCAGAAAGGAATATCCTTTATCCTTTAACAACGTGGTTGTTATTGTAACCGTGATGATGAAGGTCCCCTAACTTTAATTAAAAAAAGCAATTTCGTCCCAAACCACGATGTGACGAACACTAATGTGGATGAAAGTGAGGGTCTTTAATATCACTAACAACACACTGAACACTATGACATGGAGGCTACAGCACAATTTAGTTTACTTTGTCTCTTATTTCCCAGCGGCAACCTCCGGTGCTGAAAAATGAAGCCAATGCGGAAGTGCAAAAAAGCATGTAGTTCCTCCAATAACCACTAGAGCAGGCTGCAGAAGGGAGTCAATTACATTTGAGCCCCATGTTAAAAAGTCCGATTTTACAACAGAAAAAAACATATTTACAGCCTGGTTCAAAACATGGCTCTAGTCTCATAAGCTGTTTTTCTACTCCATGACAACTCTGGGGGGGGGAGAATTTTTTTATAAGGCGTTCGTTTAAAATATACAGCATACATCATTATGCACAATTCATAGCTGTCAATCTAAGTGGCGCCACTTTGATTGACAACTAGCCACTGACGGTCTAAAGGGCGTCACCCCGGCTAATTCTAGTCACTGAGTTTGGGAAAGAGATCGTCGTGGGGTTAGCCGGCTAGCAACGATATTTAGCATTTAACCTAGCTGGTTAGCCGTAGCTAGTTTGATTATTTCGAATAAAGCGGCTTTTTTCAGCCAATAGCGTTCATTCGACCCGCCTCAGCTCCGCCCTCGCTCCACCTCTTTGTCCATATTTGGAGTAACCGGAGGTAGGCTACCAAGATGGCTACGCACTACGATTTGCTTCATTTTTGCTCTTCAGAAACCTATGGGTGACGTCACGGACACTACGTCCATATTTTATACAGTCTATGGTTGTTACCTGACAGTATGTAAGCCAGGACAGTGTGGAGGACAGCAGAGAGCATTGTGGGTCTTCTCTCCATGCTGCATGTATTAAAGAGATCTGATTCATATCTCACCCAGTTTCTAATTCTTGAGAAAATGATCTACTTTCTTCCTCAGTCAGGAGGATATTTCCCTCACACACATCAGCCTCACTCAGTCACTCAGTCACGCTCTGCCAGCCTACATCTCCTTCAGACGCCTGTATGGAGCCCAGTAAACACAGCCTTCACTTCAGAGTGAGTCAGTTTCCATGTGTGAACGGGCAAGATAGGATAAATATTATCCTGGGAACATTTCCCACCGGATGTGATTGAAGCTCTACAATGGACCCAAACTAAACCACTTCAATGGGAAGAGGAGAAACAAGACTAAAAATGGTGTAAGATGGTTCTTTCAACAGGATGGATGTGTTTATGTGGCTTGGGAAAGTGTGATCCTACTGTAGAGCTGCCATGATGGAGATGGTTGTTGGTCTTTTTCAGATCAAAATGACAACTATTGATGTTACAGGCCGGACAGCCGAGGACTGATGGAAGGATTATTGATTCAGAATATCAAACATAATGGTAAACAGTATGGCCTGAATTAATCTCAATAGTCATATAGGGCAGAGCATATATAAAATAATATATATAATATATCCAACACATTGAAATACAGACAGCCTACAGACCTTAAGTTTTGCAAGGTACTTATTAATAAAGTGATGAAGTTGATAAGCATTCACTCAGAAATACACAAGAAGAGAATCATCCTCCACAGATTGAAAAAGTGCATTTTATCATTCCCTTTACCTCCTTTTGCTCTCATGGGATGGAGGAGTGTGTCAGGTCTGTGTTTGACTGACTGCAGCTGGCAAGCTAAGCCACAGCAGTAAAGCCACAGCAGGTTAAGACCCAGCAGGTTTGGACCCAGCAGGTTTGGACCATAGACTGTATAAAATATGGACGTAGTGTCCGTGACGTCACCCATAGGTTTCTGAAGAGCAAAAATGAAGCAAATCGTAGTGCGCAGCCATCTTGGTAGCCTACCTCCGGTTACTCCAAATATGGACAAAGAGGTGGAGCGAGGGCGGAGCTGAGGCGGGTCGAATGAACGCTATTGGCTGAAAAAAGCCACTGAAAAAAGCCGCTTTATTCGAAATAATCAAACTAGCTACGGCTAACCAGCTAGGTTAAATGCTAAATATCGTTGCTAGCCGGCTAACCCCACGACGATCTCTTTCCCAAACTCAGTGACTAGAATTAGCCGGGGTGACGCCCTTTAGACCGTCAGTGGCTAGTTGTCAATCAAAGTGGCGCCACTTAGATTGACAGCTATGAATTGTGCATAATGATGTATGCTGTATATTTTAAACCAACGCCTTATAAAAAAATTCGCCCCCCCCAGAGTTGTCATGGAGTAGAAAAACAGCTTATGAGACTAGAGCCATGTTTTGAACCAGGCTGTAAATATGTTTTTTTTGTGGTAAAATCGGACATTTTAACATGGGGCTCAAATGTAATTGACTCCCTTCTGCGGCCTGCTCTAGTGGTTATTCGAGGAACTGCAGCTTTTTTGCACTTCCGCATTGGCTTCATTTTTCAGCGGTGGAGGTTGCCGCTTGGTAACAACAGGACAGTGACTACATCCATCATGACAGCTGTAAAACATTCGTTCTCTAAGCCAATGACCACTTGCTGTTCCTGTGAACTCTTACCCATCCTTTCCAGGGGCAGTGACCCTTTGGTGTTTGTTATTCATCTGAGCAGTGACCCCCACACCTAATTTACTCAAATGGCTTCCTAACCTGTTCTGACCCTGACAAATCTTCACAGCTCAGGAACTCCTCTTCTCTCACACACATACATGTCAAACAACATACATTGCTCTCATCCTCCTTTCCTACGTCCTTCTGGCTCAAGCAATTGTTTCATCCCCCCCCACAGTTGTCAAACTAGATGTGTCCAGTTCTCATTCAGGGAGAAGATGATGGAGTTATCCGGAGGAACAAGAGCCTCTTATTGATCTGAGAGCGTTTTTAGTGCCAGTAAGCATCCAGGTGTTTAGCTGTTGACAGCGGCACTACCTTTTCATCTGTCCAGTCTGAACCATTTAACACAAAGAAAAGCAAATATTTTAATAAGTAAGTTAATAGGTGGTTTGAATTGTCATGAAAAATGCATTTTCCACTAAAGACCTTAACCACTCATGTTCAGCCTGGAAAACCTGGGAACTCTTTATTTAGATTTGTTGTGGCTAGAACCCAGTTGGTAAATCAGCCTGCCTAGTGTGATATAGTATAATACCTTGTCACAGAAAAATTGGAATCAGGTATAGAAATGTCAAAATAAACTAATATAGAGTTTCCACCACACTCAGATAGAGTGGTGTGTGTGTGTGCATTGACCATACTGCCTCATGTTTAGTGATGACAGAAGATGGCCACACTCACTGACAAAAGTCACCAACACACTGTGTGTGTTATTGAAGTAAAGGAAGGAATGGTAAATTTCCTTCCTAAAACATTTGCAAAGTTGATGCTGCATGTTCTCTTGTTTCTGCATTGCTGCATTTCAGGCAATCCTGCTTTGTTTAAATCCATGTTTGGCAGATGGCAATCTTCTTGGTGCTCAAAAACTCAACAGTGTAGACAAAACAGAAAATGTAAAAGTTAGAGTAGGGGAGAACTGGAGAGTCAAATGAATTAAAAAAAGACAATTATAAATAGAAAAAGAAAAGTAAACATAAAATGAGTTTTTGAATCCTTTATAAAATCATCAATTCTTAAATGAAATGTAACTGTCACATATAGTACTTATTTTCAGGCTTTATGTAGAGTTAGCTTTAGAGTTAATCCATCCTTTAAATGCCAAATGAAATGAAGTTACACTGAAATGAACTGTAACACTTCAGTGTCCTTGTCCTTGTCGTTCCTCTTCTCAGGACTGCCCAGCAGAGTCCGGTGATTTCCGTGCCCAGCAGTGTTCGGCCCACAATGACATTAAGTACCAGGGGGTCACCTACGAGTGGGTGCCGGTGCCTTACGAGCCCTCAGCACCCTGCGCACTGCGCTGCCAGGCTAAAGGGAGAAGTCTCACTGTTGAACTGGCCCCCAAGGTGCTGGACGGGACACGATGCCGGGCAGATGCTTTGGACATGTGCATCAGTGGAGTGTGTCAGGTAAGGGAGTGTCTTATAAAGTGTCACTGACCTCTGACATGATGCCAAACCTGCAGCATTTGTCTTATTACCTGTGCCAGTCAAAAATGGTGCAAATGGACTAAGCTACAGGTGGGGAAGTTAAAAATGGAGTTTAAAGTTCTCTGCTGAATATACAGTCAGGGCTGAGTGTTATTAAAACCCTTTCAATACTGGTGCCAATGTGACAAATGAGTTCTTGATATTTATACATTAATACTCTTTTCAGTACCTTATCATGAGTATTAAAGCACTCCAACATTTTTTTTTTAAAGATTAGTTTTAAAATGCAGCAGAGTTGTCATAACAGTTGGCAAGTGTAACCCATTCACACACACAAGGATGGCGACAGAGGGCCCTGGCCTGCCCACTGGGGGCTACGTGGAGTTCAGTCTCTTGCTCAAGGTCAAGGTCATTATGAGGGCAGGAGGAGCCAGGGAGTGAACTGCCAACCTTGCAGTTAGTGGATTACCTGCTTTACCTTCAACCTTCAATAGATCACTTTAACATTAATTTGCTATCTAATTTGCTAATCTCCTATGGTTTAGGTTAAAAAGAACTTAATTAAGGTTGGTAGGGCTTGACTGCTCTGACTGCGCTCTCAGGCATTGAGGTCCCATCCATCCCAATCTCCTCCCTCTGTACTTTGTGGCTCCATAATAAACATTACCTGACATCCTTGTTTCCCCCCCGACGAATAATAGTCATAATTCCAATAACCATGACAAGGCTTTCGTCCATTTGCTGAGAAGATGATGCTCTCCTGTTACACCTACAACTCAACCATGTTTCTTAGCCTAGTGTTTTCTAACTTCTGCTGTAGGATGAAGTACATTTAGAGTATCCACATCACTGCTTTGCTTTGCAGCTAATAGCCTGGTCCCACATGCAGTAATGTGCCAACATGAGCAGAAAGGATGAGCTGGAACATGGACACCCGGCTCCCTGCAGTGTAACAACCATGTCACAGTCTCTATATTTAGTTGAGCTTTGTTTTGGGACACAGAGTGGGATTTACTGTGGATCACTTCAACTCCCAGGCTGGCTGCTTGATTAGAGGCTGTTTGTGAGTGTATGGCAGGAGGAGGAGCATGTGCATCACACCTGACAGACCTAAACTATTATTAATATGTACTCTCTGGCACACAGGTGATGTAGAAAACAGTGGTGTAGTAAAAAGCTGTCACAAGCTGCTGAGCGTTTCCAAGTGTCAAATGAATTTGGATGTTTCCATCAGCTTGTTTTTTGATTTTGTTGTTGCTGTCAGTTTAGCCATATTTTATACTTTAGGAAGATGAAACTAGCAAATCACACTTGGCAGTATTGAGTACTTTGACTAACATTCATACCCCCCTGACCTGTACACAGGAGTGACATCAACAGTGAGGGAGATATGAGGTCTACAACCATTTTCTATTTTTACTGACATTTAGAAAGACTGAAAGCCCCTGGTAAAGTTTGACAAATCTTTCAACAGCTACCACTGCATTATAAAATATGAAGATGAAAAGAGCAAGGATAAAGAAAAAAAGTGGAAAATTGTGCTCAGAGAAATAAAGAAAGGAGCAGCCATGATAACGAGGTAGCATCCTCACCAGATCCATTAATAACATGCTCTGCTTATGCAAATCCAGCAGTCCACATCATACAGCACCAGCTCACAATGCAGCTCCACCAGTGGAGAAGCCAGATGCATTTACTGACACTTGAAACTGCACAATATCCTCTAATGATCTTAATACATGAGCAGTAAGAGGCTTACACCTTTCCCCATCCACAGCTGTCATCCTGAAATATCAGCCTGCACTGGGGGAGACATTCTTACTCACAGGAAAAGTAGCTCTCAGACTGCTAAAATTACTTTGCTCGATTCTACATAACAATGTAAATTATGTGGGAAAAAACATGTCAACCTGCTGCAGGGTAATGGAGATGAGACTCTATTCAGTGCTTGCATGTATTATCTCGGCATCAACATGAATTATCAGTGTTTAAATCCTATTCTATATTTGTATGCAGCTGTGTTGTTTAGGTAGAGTGTGTGTGTGTGTGTGTGTGTGTGTGTGTGTGTGTGTGCGCGTGTGTGTGTGTGTATGCATGCTTTCATGTCTGTAGGATCTTATCTTCCTCAAGTTTACCTTTGTTAGTCCATTTAGAGCATCACACCACGTTCATGGGATTAGTACAAAGTGTCTATTATGTATACAAGTATTTGTTTTTATAGCAGTTCTAATAAGTAAAGGCAAAAATACAGGAAGAGAGCTGACCAATCCCTGTGTGAGGTGGCCATGCTTGGTGAATTTTGGAAAGTCAGCAAACTTATCAGCTGGTATGTTTGCTCTTGTCATTGTATGAGCTAGTATTAGTGTCATTACATAAAATCACATTTGGCTGTGGATTTCTATACAAATGTTCAAACTGTTATATAAATGAGAGCTTCAGCCACAATATGTCACACTAGAGCACCAGCACATCAGACCAACACTGATGGGTACGTTGTTAAGATTTAACTGGACCCAGGAGTGAAACACAGACATGGAGGAAGGTAAAGAAGATTTATTACTCACGAAAACTCCAGGACTTACAAAGATGAGGCACAGGAGAAACAGAGGAGCTTCAGTGGTTGGAGGCTGGGCTGTGGCTGCTGAGGCAGGATGGCAGGAGATGTTCTGGTGGAGCAGGTTTGGATGAACAAAGAAAAAAAAAAGCCAAGGAATGACTGGGAACTCAGGGAGCACACACTGGAGATACTAGAAAAACCTGAAGCACTAGAGGACAGGGAAACACTGGTGAACAGGGATAAAGACATTGACAAAGACATGGAATGATCTGGGAGCTTGAGAGGAGTATTTAAACAGAGTTGACTAGGTGGAATCGGATGCAGGTGTAAGAGAGTAGGTCCCTGCACCTGAGACCACGCCCCCAGCACCTGAGACCACACCCCCAGCCACTGAAGCAATGAGCCTGAGCAAAAACACAAAGAAACGATCTCAAACTGAAAACACTGGAGATAAAACTAAAAATGCACAGAAAATAAACTACAAGAAACCACAAAAATATCCAAACCATACCACACTCATGAGCAACACCTGGTGTTGTGAATCACAAAGAAAGCAGCCCCTGAACACGCAATGAGAACCCATGTTGCCAATAGCAAATTTTCATGGATCTTTCGTTTTTGTAATCATTTCATTTCGTTAGAATCATAAAGGTTTAAATTGTTAATAAAAAGTATTGTCAGGGATGTCAGGTCCTTTTGGACTATGGAGAGTTGAGAAGAAGAAGAAATGCTCAAACGATGATGATGTATGATAAATCAGTGTATCTGTTATATTAGAGGTGAGGGGCACACAACACAGTTATAATTACCCAAGTCAGTGAATTACAAACATAGAGCTGACAGTAGGCAGCTTGGCTTGGCACTAAGAATGGAAGTAGGATGACAGCAGCTAGCCTAGCTTCATCAAAACATACCTTCCAACAAGCCAAAGCTGCCTTGCTTCCATGCTTTACATACTTTTGTGTTTCATTCATGTAGAAATACAAAGGGAGCAGTTGGTGTTAAACCTGGTTCATGAGCCTAACCCTGACCCACTGTCTCTTCCCTTGCTTCATTCAGTTTTTCTCTGAGGGTGAAGCCTTGTTTAAGGCCGGAGAGTGTTTGACTTGACCGTTCTCTGCTGAGATTATCCACTAATGTATGAATAAACAGTTATGACAGGTGAGCGGATGCAGATACGGCGAGAGAGCTGGTGGCATCATGAAGGCATTTCAAACATGTACTGTACTGTAGAGTTCAGCTCAATAGGAGAGCAGGCAACAAGGGGGAACCTAGAGATCAAGCAAAGCAATGGAGCAAAACTTTATTTTAGTTTAAACAGAACATAGTACACACTGGATATATACATACATACATATATATATACATACAATACATAGCTTTTAAGTCTTTGTTACATTTGCCATTTATTGGTTGTAGACCTCAGAATTGTCCATTGTCCATGTCCATTGACAATATGAAGAAAGAACTGAGCAGTCAGAGCTTTTTGGGCAGGAATTAAGAATGGGATCATCATCATTCTATATAGCTAGTGAGCTACTTAGCTACTGCTCAGCCATGAAAAACAGACAGACACACGGTCTGAGAAATCGCAAACAACATGGATGAGTTCCATGCAGCTGCTCTCATTAATCATTAGGCATCAAATCATGAAGCTAAGTCAATGTCAGGTTGAATGAATAAAGTGAACCTAAATGGGAATTCACTCTGATAGTCACGTTATATTCCTCGGGGTATTTTAATGCTAAGAATGCTTTCTTAATGCTGTTTTTAGATGAATTGGAAATTCCTTCACATTAATCTGAATAGGGTCAGATTATGTTACTCACAGCAGGAATAAAGAGGAGTTTACGTTTTCCCAGCCTTGACTTTTCTTGGAGGCAGTAATCTGACATTTGGCAGCATGGTGGCACACACTTGAGATGCGACACAGTATTATATGCCTCTAATCCTCAGAATTACACTGCAGCTCAGCCTCTAACAGCCTGATTTCTTTCTTAGATTTTCTCGGCTGCACACTAAAGTATAGTACAATACCTATTGAGGGTTTCCCATTTCCCAGTCCTATTCTGAATGTCATTATCACTGATATTACTGTGCTTCCAAGACATGCTATGGGGGTGTCAAGGTTGGAATAATTCCTAATATTTAGTTTGGATAATGAAAAATGTGCTTCTTAAAGGAGCAAAAAATGATTTTAAAAATAGTTCTTATTCCTCTATTCAGAGGAGCTTCATACTTTAAATGAAGTGACAATGTTTTATTTAATGTTTTACCTCATCAATTTCATTGATTTTTGTAAATATATTTTCATTCTAAATGTGATGCCAGGAGCACATTTCAAACAAGTTGGGACAGGAGAACACAGGTAAACAGGTTCATTGGTAACAGGTGAGAGGATCATGATTGGGTCTGAAAGGTTCATCCTGGAAAGACTCAAGCGAGGATGGAGAGAGGCTCAACACTTTGTCAAACACATGATTACGACATGTAATCCTGCCCAATGAGCTTTCTTTTTACAGCAGATGTTTTAACATGTAATAGATAGAAAACCAAAGGTGCAATCCATAATGTTTTGCCAGTTCCAAGGACCTGCCTTTGTTAATGATGCTTCACAGCTATGACCTCCTGTGACACCTAAAGGGAACTGAGCAAATTCATATTATTCATGTCACCTGGACTTTTCATGTTTTGAAAAAACAGACATATTGCATAAAGCCTCCACTTGTTGGAACATTAATAGGTTTGCCAGTTTTTTTTAAAAAGAGCTGTAGATGAGACTTTAATGGTTGAAAAGATGATGGATTATATTTGTGCAGCTCTTTTCATCAGAACCTTGCACTGTTTTCACGTCAGTACAGAGGTGAGTATCACTTCACTCTTGCGTTGCTGTGGCCATGAGTGCTGACTGCCGCACGCCCACAGTGGGCACAGATACTATTGCCGCTCTTTCATGTTGGAATGAGTGAAAATAGTTTGTGCCTGGGTTAAGTTCCTCAGAGCAGGGGACAGTAAATCACCACTGTTCGTCATCCAGATCCAGCTCAGCTCCTGCTATTATGTTCACCTCTATAGTAATATTTCTATCTTTAAATATCCTATTTAAATCTGATGGTTTTCTTAATCTTGTGAAAATGTGTTTATAAAAGAGAATACTACCCAACACACTTCTGATTACTAAGAGAAGGGTTTGATCCTTGTCAGAGATGAGCCAGTATTCTGGTTTTCATATATACAGCAGTGAAACATTCTGATACAGAGCAGAAGAGGAGTCGCGAGTCGTCGGCAAACCACTGTCCTTGGAAATACCCCCCGAAACCTGCTGAGGGCGCAGCATCCAAGAACAAACAACAAAAAATAAAACTTGAGGGAGTCCCAGGAATAGGCCAGATGGACATAGAGTAACGTAACACCAACCCACTGAGACAGCAGGCTACAGCAGCATGTTCGATCTGAGCGTGCATTGAGCGGTATGACATCATGCCATCGTGCACAGAAGAAGCCATGGACCGCAGTCTGGAAATAAAGGAATGGCCTTTGGAATAACGTGCATTGAGAATTTAAGATGAGCAAGGAGAGTTGGAAGTGAGACTTTAATCTCTTTTTGTTGAGTGTAACAACCAGAAAACTTGGGGCGAGTAGTCCATCACTGAGCCTGGTTCTGTTCGAGGTTTCTGCCTGTTAAAAGGAAGTTTTTCCTCGCCACTGTTGCATCATATGCTGCTCATGATGGGAACTGTTGGGTCTCTATATGTTGTCGGGTCTCTTGACCTGCTCTGTATGTAAAGAGCCTTGAGATAGCTGTTGTTGTGATTTGGTGCTATACAAATAAAATTGAATTGAATTGAATAGTTGAGGTGACAGAGATTTTTTGTTGTTGGTTTGTTTTTTTGAACTTACACACTTGGACTCTATTTGAAAGAATTCAAATAGAAGAATTCAAAAATTCAAGAAGAGCTGGAATAAGATTGAAAAGTGGAATAAGATTAGGACCCTTGAGGAACTGAGAGATCGGATATTAATCTTTTTTTCCTGGAGTATTTTCTTATTGCCATGAATAGGGAATATTGGAAACGATGTGGAGTAAAAAAGGGCCTGAGAAGTAACCTTTATCCAGTTCCCTTTCAACAGCTGAGACACTAGTTCAGGATCTTTAAGGGGGATTGTACCTTCAACAGAAGAGGACGAGGATGATACAACACTGGTGTTAGATCCCTGTGAGAAACCAGTCAGTAAATGCTCCACAGATGCAGAATCAGGATGAGGAGACAGTTCGGATGTGGGAGCCTGGACATCCTGTATGTTCTGAATGAAGCGGTATGTCAGCGAGTGCACAGACTTCAGGTGAGCCTCCTTGCACTGGCTCCAGATGTGAAAAAAAGCCAGTTGTGGTGAGTGTATGCCTGTTTGTTAAAGTTCTTGCATATAGGCTGAATAAAAACACTTGCGGCCATAGCTGTCTGCTTTCCTGAACTGGAGGAAGAGGGAATATGGGAAGATCATGGCCAACAGATCTGAGTTAGGGACAGACCAGATTAGGTGGCAGTCTGAGTGATATATGCAGATTTGCTGGAGAACTTTTGTGGTACAGATAGAATGATGAGTGTCCGATACGTGTCCAGTTCATGTCTTTGTTCAGGAAAAACTGAGCAAATCACATCTCTGTAGAAGCCAAATGCTATGCAGAATTCACTGATTGACATATCTGGAGACAATCTGGGGTTGGCGGGTTTAATTACTGTGGTGAGCTTTTCCCTGGTAGATACTTCATTTTTGCCATCCCACTACTTTGACATTCAGCTTATCAGATTAATGTCTTTGCCTTGGAGAAGGAGAAATGTTTGCAGCAGAAGGAGTGTAAGGCTTGAGAGCAGAGGCGGCAGAGGCCATTGCTGAGGCCTGACTGTGGAGCTTGAGGGAGAGTAGATGGCTGGAGAACAGATGTCAGAGCTGGTGCATGGTCAGTAAATGGCTTCTCCAGAAACAGGAGGCGATCATTGATTGACTGCACGGTGGCAGTCAGGGTGCTCTCTGATCACTGCTGAATGGTGTTTGCTGCACAGACTGTGAGGAGCCGGCAGAAACATGCTCACTGGAGCTCAGCTGGAGGAGCTGAATGGTTGCTTTTCCTAGTGCGTTTACGACCGGGAGCAGCCCGGAGCCTGGAGCCGCAGGACCAGGGTTTGAGGTATTTTTTTCCCAGACAGAAGATGAAGGATCACGCTGTTGGCCGAGGCTTGCAACTGAGAGAGCTCTCAGTTAAAGCCTCTCCAGGATCTAGGACCCTGATTCCTCTTGACCAGCAGCGATCCTAGTGCAGCACAGGCTGTCGGCGGTGTAGAGACAGATGCCAGTCATCCTTCATGATTGGGAATAATGGCTGAGTCTGATATCATGAAAGGCGATGATAGCCTGACAAGACAGACCTCAGACTTACTGTGAACACACTGAATTGAAGGCAGAGGTGCGAGAATCAAAAGCACAAAGAAGCTAAGGAAGGAAGATCGTATTCTAAAAGGAGAGCAGACAGATGATTTATACTGCTACTGGAAGGAGTTAATACGTTCCAACATCACTGTCAGCAGTCACCATCTAAATCCTCCTCTGGAATAATGCCATTAAGTCAAAGTTAAACCCAGAGAGTGAAGAGTGTTTCAGTGAACCAGTGAGTGAATCCGGTGTCTGAATGATTCCCTGCACTGTAGTGGCTTTGATGCCAGGTGAACAAGGCGTCACAGAGTGAGCACTTCTATTCAGACAGTCAACATTTAATGATGACTGGATTTAGTGAATAGAGTGTGTTGTTACAGCAGAGCAGAGTGACATGGACACGTATGTGAGCGAGCAGTGATGGAAAAGAAAGAAACTTGTAACCATGGTAACTGTACATAGTAAAAATGGCAACAGCTGTAGCCTCAAAAAGCTTAAAAGACATAAATGGTAAAAATGCATGACAATGACAAACAAAAGTGAGATTTCACTGACGAAAACAAGACTGAAATGTCTTTTGTTGACTATAATTAGAATATAAACGTTGACAAAAATCAAGTGACTTAAAAGTAAAAGACATTTGAGTTTCCTGATTCCATAATACGTTTCATTTTTGTCTTCATGCTCACCAACATAAACATACATACAGCATACATTGTCCATGACAAAAATATTGTTCTGTATGAGTATGATGAAATACATCCAGTCCAGAGTTGGACATGATGTACTGCTATAGATCTCACTTAAACAGATCAGTTTCCAACAGAGTCCAACATGCTACTTATGAAGCTTTGTTTCAAGTGTTACATCAGCTCTGTGTGGGTGGAAGGTTGAAGAGCAGGCACAGAAAAGACATGTATCAACTTTAATGTGGACAGGGCCTCAGTATTAAGAAGCAGTTTGCTGTTTGGCAAAGACCCACAAACAACAAAAATACAACAAGAAATAATTTCCACTAATGATATAAAAGGTCGCCCTCTTCCACTTTGGTCAGGGCTGTTTGGCTGCTCTGCCTCTCAGTCAGAGTCTGTCAGAAAGTTTGAAGGATGAGTCAGACTCTCCCTTAGTGAAAGGCAGGTTTTGTGGAGGCTCAGGTTACTGGCTGTTTCTGGTGCATCATTAAAGTGAAAACCCTCCCAACATTCAAGCCAGGCACACACAGGTACTTCACAGCAGTAATGGGAGATGGTTGACGGATGTGCCCTCAAACGTCAGCGGCTGCCAGTCCTGGCATGGTGAGGGGGCGCTGGGCACGGCGGGGAGGAAATGGCATCACCTGGCGACGGAGACAGACGTGCAGGGCAAGGTGCTGGGCTGCTCTGATGCTGTAGCAGGAAGTTTGTCAGTGACGGAATGAGGCCAGTCCCTCCTCTAGCGTATGTGTATTTATTAATAATACACCACTCAACCGCGTGAAATCTAGGTGTATACAAGGAGAGAGAAAATAAATACAACTCCCATGAGTAAAGGCAAAGAGAGCAGTGGTGTGTACGGCTGTCTGTCCATGAGTGTGTGTGCATGTCACTTTGTTTTGTCAGCCTGTCACAGGAACTCAGCACATCTGCATCAGGCTGTGTGTGTGTGTGTCTGTGTGTGTGTGTGTGTGTGTCTGTGTATGTGTGTGTCTGTGTGTGTGTGTGTGTGTCTCTGTGTGTGTGTGTGTGTGTCTGTGTGTGTGTGTGTGTGCGTGTGTGTCTGTGTGTGTGTGTGTGTGTGTGTGTCTGTGTGTGTGTGTCTGTGTGTGTGTGTCTGTGTGTCTGTGTGTGTGTGTGCAGCAGAGCAGAGGTACATTAAACCAAACTCAGCTGAACCACTGATTTGTTTTCCAAAAAAGACTGCAACAAATAATTGTACATACTGAGCAAGTGCCAACGTGTTCAACATTGCACTGCATTGCACTGAATTGTGGGATACACTAGCATAGCAATAGCATTTTATCCCCTTGCTGGAAGGGGGGAGATCCAAATGAACGAATTTCAAAATCATTTCTTCTGCTGTTTAATTATACATTGTTTATAATTATACAGTTGTTTTGAAATCCAGGTCGGACTTTTTTTTTTTTTTGTAACAGTTGCATCTCTTAGGGATTTTTGGAAACACTGCCTGCACACACATTATGTGGGGATCCTACTTAATTTGTGAAGCCTTTGTGCTGTTGGGACTGCCTGCAAGCATCCTGTGACCTCAAATGAAGTAGCTGCTGTGGTATTACTAACTGATTATACATGCGTCTATTACTTTGTTTTTATTATTCAAGTTGAATTCTAACATAGAACGTGCTGTGGGAGGAGGATCACTGGTCCTCCACATAGTTTGTACTGTCCTCTCAATGAGTTGTTGGAAGTCCTCCAATAAACACATAGTGTCACTTTTCTTGGATAAGCACACCTGAAGCTGTTTTGCAGGTATTTAGACATAAAGTATCACCCAGTAATACCACTCAGGATGAAAAGTTAAGGAATCACCAACAATGTTTATCTGAGGAAACATGAATGTTTGTATCAAATGTCATAGCAATCTGTCAAAATGTCAACTTAGACTTAGACTTAGACTTTCTTTATTGTCATTACACAATATACACAGCAGTGCAAGTTGGGTAACGAAATTTCGATGCAATGGCTTCCAACAAAGAGTCAGCAACAATAGTGTCAGTCGGTGGAAATATAAAAATATGAAAAGAGATATAAATATATACTATATATAAATACAGGTGCTATGAGCTATGTATAGACATATGTAAATGAACAAGAGTTATATACAGGTTATTGCACAGAGCAAGTAGCAGCAAGTTGAATTATTGCACTGAGTAGTTGTATTGACTGTAAAAGTGAATATAGATATCATAATACACAGAAAATAAATATACAGAAAATATTGCACATAACAGAAAACAGTTGAGAAATGGTGAACAATGACAGCTGTTTTCCTTGAAAATTTAAAGTTGAGATTGTAGGTTTTAAATTAAATATTGAAATTAAGAGGTAATTGTCCATATTCACTTAAATTCACTTCACAAAACAACTTGAGGAGCTGCAGCATTTATTTACTGAGAAACTACAGCTCAAACTGCACATTCACTCTGCTCTGCTCAGACTGCCAGCACCTGTCTGCTCTCAGCACACCACTGTCACTCTCTCTCTTTCTCTGCCGCACATTTGCTACGTGCACACTCCTCCTATAACACACGTGATCAGAGCTGATAGCAAGCTTCGTCGTATCATTTAGATTCACTAGGGTACTAGAAATATTAATGGCAGTAAAACACGATTCTGTTGGAGCATAGAGTATAACAGGGACCTGGTCCAACTGCGGTCCTTGATCGGGTCTCGATCCCTCAGAACCTACTGGACCTGTGAAGACTACTAGTTAGTGCTTCAATCCCCAGCTACTCTGTCAAAGTGTCAGTGTCCTTGAGCAAGACATCGAACTCCAAATAGCTCCTGATGTCCTGTATGTGTATCAAAGGAAATAAGTTGTCTTTTCAAAAAAAAAAAAAAAGGTAAAGTCATTTGAGATGTAACCTCCAAGTGAACCTTGGTGCAGTTTGATTGTGGTGCAAACAAAAAGTGGACCCATTTGCAAGACTTTCTGATTTCTGAATATGTGATTATAAGTTTGAATTTAACAGCCTAACTGCTTTTAACCCATAGACTGTATAAAATATGGACGTAGTGTCCGTGACGTCGCCCAGCGAGGGCGGAGCTGAGGCGGGTCGAATGAACGCTATTGGCTGAAAAAAGCCGCTTTATTCGAAATAAGCTACGGCTAACCAGCTAGGTTAAATGCTAAATATCGCTGCTAGCCGGCTAACCCCACGACGATCTCTTTCCCAAACTCAGTGACTAGTATTAGCCGGGGTGACGCCCTTTAGACCGTCAGTGGCTAGTTGTCAATCAAAGTGGCGCCACTTAGATTGACAGCTATGAATTGTGCATAATGATGTATGCTGTATATTTTAAACGAACGCCTCATAAAAAAGGAGTTGTCATGGAGTAGAAAAACAGCTTATGAGACTAGAGCCATGTTTTGAACCAGGCTGTAAATATGTTTTTTTCTGTGGTAAAATCGGACATTTTAACATGGGGCTCAAATGTAATTGACTCCCTTCTGCAGCCTGCTCTAGAGGTTATTCGAGGAACTGCAGCTTTTTTGCTCTTCCGCATTGGCTTCATTTTTCCGCGCCGGAGGTTGCTGCTTGGACTATATATGCACAAACACACACTAGGTAATGGGGAACAGGTGGAATCAATCAGGGCGGGGCCAACAATCAGACCAGAGGGAAACACAAGAGGAAGGAGAAAGCTACCTGAAACTAGAGGAGAGCGAGATGTCAAAATAAAACAGGAAGCCATGAGACAACATAGACACAAGACAAAACTAAATATAACTTAACATAACTTCTTAGACATGACACAGCCTTACTTTGAGTGTATGTTCAGCTATCCTGCCTTTCCATCTCTACATCCATTGGTCAGCTCCTTATCTCTTTCTGAATGTGTGTGTATGTGTTTGCAGGAAGTAGGCTGTGATCGCCAGCTGGCCAGCGGTGCCAGAGAGGATAACTGCGGAGTCTGTGGCGGCGACGGCTCCACATGCCGGCTGGTACGAGGACAAGCCTTACCCCACCTTACACCAGAACAATGTAGGTGTCTGAATGACCCATCTGTGCTCAGTTCTCCAATAACAATGAACTTTAAATCTGAATTACACCCCTGTTCCTTTCAAAGTGTTGCTAACTCCATCACCCTCCACCAACTCTACAAATAACTGTAGCCAAACATCAGCAGCCTTCCTCCCAGTCACGCTCGATGGGCGGGACATAACAGAGCTGGATACCTGCCTGCTGTGACTGGGGGCTCTCACCTGTCTTGGCTACATGTCAATCCTTGCTGAGTTAGCTATCTCAGCGTTGGCCTGCTCTTAGCTCATTGCCTCCAGCATTTATTTATCAAGGCTGGACTGTTAAAATGCCATCTGGCTACATCAACCCGCCCACAAGTAGATGGAGCTTCACCATTCACACATCAGTGACTTTTTCTCTTGCAGGTTTTTAATTTTAACACAGATTGAATTCATAATTGTTTTCGGGCCAATCATGGTTTGTTCATGAGAGTTTTTCTGGTTGAAGTGTCTTGTTAAATCCAAAAAAACGACTGTGCTTAATAGGAAGAGCCAAGCAGAAAATGTGTGCTTGGAAATGAGTTTTAATTAGATTCCATGTTAGTTATAAAACAACAGAACTTCAGCAGCGGTCGTTCAGTCTGTCGCCAGAGATTAGATGGAAAAATGCAGAGAAGGAGATGAGTATTCATCACATGCTGCATTTTTCTGGAATATTGCTGAATAAACAAACCAACCAATAAATACATAAATACCTAATGTTCACCTTTCGACGTTTGCTTTCAATGAAACTCTTAGTGTAAAAAGCAGATAAACAGATGTATATGTTATACATACATTCTGCCTGATAGATGTGGAGGTTCCAGCACACACACACACACACACACACACACACACACACACACACACACA